>JAAIIK010019415.1:4952-34145 GCA_014706435.1 Silurus glanis | reverse complement strand
GTGATCATAAACAGCAGTGAGGAACAGGTAGTGTACTGTAAAAAAAGGAAAATTAAGAGATTATATATTTAAATAGTATATGGGATCTCTATCTTTAGATTATTGCACACCAGAATCACACAAGTTTTATAGAAGTATATTGAAAAAATAAGCTGTTACTATAAAAACAATTCCCTGTTAGAAGGACCACATCAATGTTGAAGCTTTGTTCATGTTATGGTTATAGCAATGATGCACACCTTCTTATCAATCAGATTAGAAAATTCGGATTTAACCTGTTAGCTTTTGCCACAGATTTTGGGACTCACAGCTGAAATGTTCTACCTAACTTTAAATGATAACAGTTCCTGATAAAAAATGGGCTACATACACAATTTAAATATATTTAAAAAGAAGACACTTTGAGCTTTACTGTCTATTATTCAAAGTTGATATTGCTCAAAAAGATTAAGTTACAGAAAGTTATAGATGACTATATACAGTGAATATAAATTTCCTGAATTAAAAATAAATAAATAAATACATGAAATCAGTAATGGATCAATTCAGAAAAGTACACGTCTTATGAGTTTATATTTCAAATTGAATGAAGATATCATGCAACATGAGATTCCTACAAACATTTATCTGAGACTATGTCTGGATCACCCAGCCCAACCCAGCCCAGCACATATTTTAGGACTCACAGAAAATGCAATACCTACATTTAAATTTTAACAGTTCCTGACAAAATAGATATCTTTGGAAAGAAGACACTTTGACGTTTACTGTCAATCATCAACATTGATATTGCTCAAAAAGATAAGTTATAGATGAAGAACTGCCATGGATATACATTTCCTTCATTGAACATTATTTTTATTTCATATATAAATACGTGAAATCAGTCCTGGGGCAATCCAGAAAAGAGATGATGGGAACCAGGTGCAGGTAATTAGTACGTGGGAGAGGTGCCATGAGCGTGCTGTGTGTTGAGGGAAGGCATGGCCGGTTGTTCCCTGACAGGAATAAAATCCTCCCGTATATCGTTAGAATCCTGCACTCATTGGCTACATTGTCCATCAATTATTTTGTTTAAATAAATAAATTAATGCTTCTGGCTGGAAATAAAAGTTTGCAATGGTAGGTGGTGATAATAAACATCACCTGGACGCCTTCCTATGGATTTTAGACTCAAGCCCGAGATTCCGCCTCTTTTACTGTTTTTTTTTTTTTTTTTTTTTTTTTTTTTTTTTTTTTTTTTTTTTTTTAGTGTGGTCTCATTTGTTTTGTAACACTATATTCTACCAGCCATATTTGTTTTTTTTTTTTTACCAGCAAGATGTTTTTTATGCAAAAGTTATTTCAAAACATGTACAAACAATACAGCAATCGAAGTTCTGTGATGTAAAAAAAAAAAGGAATAACCATCTAAATTACAACACTATTGTTTGGTTGGAGCAAAAATGCTTTATGGCATGTTGTTCAGTGGAGCCTCATCTTTCCTAATATACCGGGATTAGCAGCAGTGGATGTGTTTGTGACTGGTTATTACAATAATAATATAAGTGGTGCATTTATTTTTTTATGCATGTTGTTTGTGTGTACTGCTTACATACATTCAGCAAATACATTCGTCATACATTTTCCATTGAAAAACAGAGATCTGAAATCGCTGCTTGAGGCTTAGACCTTTAGAATGATGTATAGTTAGTAATGGTTACTCTTCTCTCTTTTTATTCAATCTATTGCTAAACATTAACACCTGAGGACAATGGGAAGGTTAAGAGGTTAAGATGAGGTATAAATATCATTAATATATTAAAGAAAGTCACGTGACCATTTTGTTCCTCCTGCATATCATCACATTGTTCATGCTTCATGTTGTGAAAACAAAACAAAAAAACCATAAAACAATGGGAACGTCTAATCAGTTGTTATTCCACACCAGGTCGTTGTTGAGGTGTGGAGAAGAAATCAAATTGTTTGGATTGGTGCAAATGACAGAGACAGTGAAGGGACCTGGAAATGGGTGGACGGTACCACAGTGATCAATGGGTAAGAGAATGAGAAAAATTGGGTTTGTGCAATGGTCACTCTCACATCACATTTAAGAACACAGAAATCACTCTCAGGTCTCAGAGCATATGTGAAGCTTTCACACTGGCAGTTTAGAGCACACTTTGCATTAAAAGATTGCTCATGTAATATCTGTCATGAAGAACCAAACCAAAACCTACCTGTAGGAGTCATGGTACCGTGAAATACAATCATGGTACGGCGAAGTTTCGTTGCCTCAGACAAAATAAATGTTTTTAATGAAAATTGTCTTTAATTAAATGGTAATAATGATGAAAGGTCAATAAAACTACATAAAATGAAGATGAAGACCGATTCTCTTCTTTCAGTTTCTGGAATCCGGGTCAACCAAACAGTATCAGGGATGAGGACTGTGCTGTGTCTGGCTTTCATCCTGGGAACGGAAAATGGGATGATGTTTCTTGTAACAACAATTATATTTGGATCTGTGAGAAAAGACTTAATATGTGAAATGTTGCATATGAGTGAAAAACACAAATGTTGAATTTTATTGTTTTTATGTACATACTGGTAGAACGAGAAATGAAGTGAAGCCCCAACCTGTTTTTAGAAAAAAAAGTTACGCTTGATGACTATTATTGATTTCTGTGATAACACTGTAAACCTCAATTTATATATTTCTACTCATATTTCTACTTTTATATTAAATCTTAACATTATACAGTGGTACTCCGCTTAATCTGTTCCTTAAAACCGGTCGAAATGCGAAAAGGTCGAAGAGCGAATGTAATTATCCCATAAGTAATAATGGAAAACCAATTTATCCGTTCCCGACCTCCACCGATACCCATTTATTAACATTTTTTGCCCTGTTTTTAGCAGTATTAATACAGGTACATAGATAATACTGTATATAATTGTTATGCAGCGCAATGAGCGGAGGCAAAGCCGGAGCACAGTTCGCTTTGGTTTAACGAAAACACGGAGAGTTTAACACAAAAACACACACACACACACACACACACCAGTCCATAGAATCCCGACAAACGAGAGAGAGATATCCGTGGTACGCCCTGGAGGGGCGAGGTCTACGGGCGAATGCACAGGAGGAAAAAGGTAATCCGGGGTGTGCTTTGGAAAGAAAGCGCAGCCGTGGAGAGCGCGTGGAGTCCGGAAAGGAAGAAACGCATAGGAATACGTGTGACCGGGAAAACACAGACAAACATGCACCAAACGCCTTCACATACCAACAATAACCGACGAGGAGTGTGGATGAATGAGGGGTTTATATAGGAGCTGGGGATGAGTGAATAATGAGCCCCAGGTGTGCATTGTTGAAGCCGGGGGCTTCAGGGAAAGCGGAGGTTTTGACAGCCGCTGAAGGGGGCGTGGCAGGTGGATTCCTATCAATAATACAGTAATAAGTATAAATTAAAAACATTACAAAAGTAACAAAAAAAAAAAGCTCCACGTGGGTCGGGGTAAAAAAAGGTCGATAAGCGGGCATTTGGTCGTTCAGCAGGCGCAAATTTCGGTCGAAAAACTGTTCGCTAAGGGAAAAGGTCGATGTCCGAGCCGGTCGATAAGCGGGGTACCACTGTATATCAAATCCTTATATCTTATCTATCTTACTAAAAGTGCTTTTAAATATTCTTTTCTTAATTTCTAAAGAGATTTGTAGAGTTTGTTTCTGATATTCATTTTAATGAGTCTATAACAAGTAATAAATGCGTTTGCAGAAAATGGGCTTTGTGGCAATTATTTTTTTAATTCAGGCAAAAAAAAATCCTCCATTAATAATTTTTTTAATTCAAGTCCAAAACAACTTTTGTTAAGACTGGAAATAAGCAAAAAAAAAATCCCCAGTGTTAGAAAACAAGCCCCACACTCTCTTGAACCAGCTCTTTATTCTTGTATCCCAATTCTTTTGACAATAATTTATTGTTTTAGTGACAAATAGTTTTTAGTAATTAGACAAATTAAAGCGTGGTGTGAACAAACAGGAGGCAGGCAACACAAGCTTATTTAGTATATATAATATATATTATATATAATATTTGGTAATGTGTGTATGAACATTTACAATACTAGAAGATGAATAATAATAGAAGAATTATAGCCCACTTAGAGGTGGAGTACAATAAGTATAAGAATACAAGTACTGAATTGTGATAATAGATGGATACATCTATATTGTCATTGCATATATATATATATATATATATATATATATATTATATATATATACATAACATATTATATGTACAGTGAATACATATAAAGGCTGTAGCAGTGCAGAGATGTGTTGACATTGTTGAAAAGTACAAGTAAATAGTGATAAGGCTATAGCTGAAATAAATTTTAAGACACTGTTGTAAAGGAACAACTAGTAGAAGGTTATTGTCAGGAATCCACCTGTCACGCTCCCCTCAGCAGCTGTCATGCTGCCGCTCCCGGCATTAACAGATTAACAGACAGGTGTCTCTCGTTACCGATTCAGCTATAAAAGCCTCCGTTTCCATCTCACTCATGTCAGACCTACCTTATTGCTACGGACACCGACCTAGTCACAGACTGCCAGCATTCCCGCGCTGGTTCAGAGGAATACTCAGGTTCGGAGCATAACTCACGTTCCAAGGATAACTCACATTCCGAGGATTACTCACGTTCCGATGATTACTCATGTTCCGTGGATTACTCACGTTTCGAGGATTACTCACACTCCCGTGGATTACTATCCTTCCGTCATCCCAATTCCCCACATGGCCGCATAGGGGACGTCGTACCGCCGCCTCGCTACGAAGGGTGACGTTAGACCGCCGCCTGGCCACGAAAGGGACGCCGTACTGCCGCCTGGCCATGAAAGGGACGTCGTACCGCCACCAGGACACGAAAAGGACGTCGCCTCCACTCCAGTGCTCCGTCGAGGGTGCCGCCCAGCTCCAGTGTCCCACCGAGGGTGCCGTTAAACCGCCACCTTGCTGCGAAGGGGATGTCGTACCGCCACCTGGCCACGAAGGGGATGACGTACCCCTGCCTGGCCGCAAAGGGTGATGTTAGACCGCCGTCTGGCCACGAAAGGGACGTTGTACTGCTGCCTGGCGGCGAAAGGGACGCCGTACCGCCACATGGCCGCGAAAGGGACGTCGTACCGCCGCCAGGCCGCGAAAAGGAATGCGTACCGCCGCCGGAGCACGACACAAAAAGGACATCGCCTCCAAACTCCTCAGAAGACGAGGTCTGGCCTCCAAGTTTTCCTGAAGGCAGAGTCGCGCAGCCAAGTGCCTCGAAAGGCGGCGTCCTACCCCCAAGTTCCAGTCAGGGCGACGTCTCACCTCGGAGTTCCCCTCAGGGCGACGTCTCGCCTCCAAGTTCCCCACAAGGCGACGTCTCACCTCCAAGTTTACCACAAGGACGCGCCGACCCGTTCCAGAGTCCCCACGAATTCCTACAAGCGCGCCGCACCGTTCCAGAGTCCCCACGAGCGCGCCGCCTCGTTCCAGAGTTCCCAGAAGCGCACCACCCCGCTCCAGTGTTCCGCAGAGGGTGCCGCTCCGCTCCAGTGCTCCACCAAGGGTGCCACCCAGCTCCAGTGTCCCGCCGAGGGTGCCGTTACCCCGCCGCCTGGCCGCAAAGGGGTCGTCGTACCACCGCCTGGTTGCGAAGGGAACGTCGTACTGCTGCCTGGCCTTGAAGGGGACGTTGTACCACTGCCTGGCCGTGAAGGGGACGGCGTACCGCCGCCAGGCAGTGAAAAGGAACGCGTATATATATATATCTGTACATAGATTTTATTACATGTTTTATACTGTATGTGCAAGTATGTATATATATACACAATTAAAATAGTGCAGATGTATGTAAGGCTCAATATGTGTATATAATAAGGAGAATAAAAACACAATATGTAATATGTACATTGTATGTATAATTGTACAGAGGTTATATACTATGTTTTATACAGTGATCGAACAATGTAGTGTAGAGTTCAGTAGGGTGATGGTGGATGGAAATAAGCTGTCACTGAACCTGCTGATTCTGGTGCCTATGTTCCTGTATCTCCTACTTGATAGAAGGTGATTAAACAGTTTGTGACTGGGATGTGAAAATTTCTTGATGATGATGTGAGCTCTGCAGAGACATCTGCTGTGGTGAAGGTGCTCAATGACGGGTAGTTGGGTGCCAGTGATGCGTTGGGCGATTTTGACAAGCCTTTTCATGGCTTTACATTTACACACAGTGGAGCCTCCATACCATACAGTGATTGAGTTGGTCAGGATGCTCTCGATGATGCAGCAGTAAAAATTCCTTAGTATGCCTGGGGACAGATGAGCTTTCTTAAGACTCCTCAAAAAGTACAGGCATTGTTGTGCCTTCCTAACCATAGCTGAAGTGTTCTGGTGCCAGGGCAGATCCTCAGCGATGTGAACTCTCTAGAACTTAATTCTGGAGACTCGCTCTACATCAGTTCCATTGATGTACAAAACCCGATTCCAAAAAAGTTGGGGCACTGTACAAATTGTGAATAAAAAAGGAATGCAATAATTTCCAAATATCATAAACATATTTTATTCACAATAGAATATAGATAACATATCAAATGTTGAAAGTGGGACATTTTGAAATGTCATGCCACATATTGGCTCATTTTGGATTTTATGAGAGCTACACATTCCAAAAAAATTGGGACAGGTAGCAATAAGAGGCCGGAAAAGTTAAATGTACATATAAGGAACAGCTGGAGGACCAATTTGCAACTTTTTAGATCAATTGGCAACATGATTGGGTATAAAAAGAGTCTCTCAGAGTGGCATTGTCTCTCAGAAGTCAAGATGGGCAGAGGATCACCAATTCCCCCAATGCTGCAGTGAAAAATAGTGGAGCAATATCAGAAAGGAGTTTCTCATAGAAAAATTGCAGTTTGAAGTTATCATCATCTACACTGCATAATATAATCCAAAGTTTCAGAAAATCTGGAACAATCTCTGTGCGTAAGGGTCAAGGCCTGAAAACCATACTGGATGCCCGTGATCTCCGGGCCCTTAGACGGCACTACATCACATACAGGAATGCTACTGTAATGGAAATCACAACATGGGCTCAGGAATACTTCCAGAAAACATTGTCGGTGAACACAATCCACCGTGCCATTTACTGTTGCCGGCTAAAAATCTTTAGGTCAAAAAAGAAGCCGTATCTAAACATGATCCCGAAGCACAGGTTTTTTCTCTGGGCCAAGGCTCATTTAAAATGGACTGTGGCAAAGTGGAAAACTGTTCTGTGGTCAGACGATTTTGTGAAAACTGGGACGCCATGTCATCCGAACTAAAGAGGATAAGGACAACCCAAGTTGTTATCAGCACTCAGTTCAGAAGCCTGCATCTCTGATGGTATGGGGTTGCATGAGTGTGTGTGGCATGGGCAGCTTACACATCTGGAAAGGCACCATCAATGCTGAAAGGTATATCCAAGTTCTAGAACAACATATGCTCCCATCCAGATGTCGTCTCTTTCAGGGAATACCTTGCATTTTCCAACATGACAATGCCAGACCACATACTGCATCAATTACAACATCATGGCTGCGTAGAAGAAGGATCCGGGTACTAAAATGGCCAGCCTGCAGTCCAGATCTTTCACCCATAGAAAATATTTGGCGCATCAAGGAGAGGAAGATACGACAAAGAAGACCTAAGACAGTTGAGCAACTAGAAGCCTGTATTAGACAAGAATGGGACATTCCTATTCCTAAACTTGAGCAACATGTGTCCTCAGTCCCCAGACGTTTGCAGACTGTTAAAAAAAAGAGGGGATGCCACACAGTGGTAAACATGGCCTTGTCCCAACTTTTTTGAGATGTGTTGATGTCATGAAATTTTAAATCAACTTATTTTTTTCTTAAAATGATACATTTTCTCAGTTTAAACATTTGATATGTCATCTATGTTGTATTCTGAATAAAATATTGAAATTTTGAAAACTTCCACATCAAAATCTGCCAAAATGTTAATCCTTTTACAAACCCAATTCCAAAAAAGTTGGGACACTGTACAAATTGTGAATAAAAACAGAAAGCAGGACTGCTATGTTCACAGGACAAGTCTGTGGAGGAAGTCGGAACAATTGTTCATCTGCTACGGCCCTCTGAGGAGAGGCCTTCCTGCTCATAAGCAGACCCTCAGCAGATGGATTATCGATGCTATTGTAGTCCTCCTACGAGTCATCTGGTCTCCCCGTACCATTCCCATGAGCGTCTACATGACACACCTCTGCCATCTCAGCGCTTCCTTCTCTGTTACAGAAGCTGGCATCAGCTTCACTCTGTGCATTTTATACTTCCTGGTCGTGACATCACCATGCTGGTGACAGCCTGCCTCCAATTTTGACTGATTGCACACATTATTCAGAGCATGGACAATGCGGCTGCATTCCCAAAGCGTTCTGACGCAGCAACTCGTTCCCTCAGGGAACTAGGGTTACATACGTAACCTAGAGACATTCTTTTGCTGGTGTGAGTCTAGTATTCGTGACACCTTTTGGAACACATTGAAATTTCTGCTGGTTACACCACTACACTTGACCATTAAAGCAATAACTACTCTAACCTCTTGTCCTACTATTTTTGTCCAAACAACCTGCAACATCTAAATGGTTATTGTTCCCTCACTCCCCTAGGCCTAGCCAAGGTGGGAACGTAACAGGCAGTATTTAAAATTCTTAGTATCTTATTGAGCACATGCACACACATGCAAATATTTATGGTCAGTACCCTTATTAATGACTCTGTTCTTTCTCACTTCCCTTTTCTCATGTCTCTGTCAGCTTTTTTTTTTTTTGTCTTTGTTTCTGGGTGACAAGAATTTTTGTTGGTTGTTAGAACAGTTACATACAAAACTAGTGTTTTACATCTATTAATTATCAATGGGCAGTGTTTGAATAGATGGATAACATTACAAGTGGAGGTTGTTTTATAGTAAAATACTAAATACTGTCACTATGTGGTGCAATGGATTTAGTTGTGCATGTGAAAATAAACATATCGCACTCAGGTAGATTATTTGATGGACTGGCTTAGGGTTTGTGGTTATGATGCCGAGCTGTTATTAAAGCTTTGTGGTTTAATATGTGCTGTGTACAGAGGAAGACATTAACACACCAGGATGGAGATACTTTAACTCCAGTATTTACTATCTTCAGCTCTGCTTCCTCCAGCTCCAGCAGCCAAAAGTGGAAGAAGAAGAAGAAGAAGAAGAAGAAGAAAATGAAGAATAGTAGATTATCTTTTCATACGGATTTTTGTCTTTTGTAAAGTAAAATCCGATTCCAATACTTTTGGATCAATTGCCAAATGTTGAAAAAGACAGAAAACAGTTTTAATAGGATGATTTTACATGTATTAGTAAAGATTATTAAAAAAATATGTCTTAATATTCATTCTGTAAAGTTTCTTTTTCTTCCTCTGTTGTTTTTTTTTTACACATTGAACCCAATCTATATTTGCCTTTCTAGTGTTGCCATGTTTTTATGGTAGGTACAGTAATAGTAATTAGCCAGAAGATATATCTGACAACAAATACCCAACAGTACCCTTCATAGTTTCTGTTTTGTTTGTGTCAGCATAATCTTTTTTCTGGAAAACTATACAGTTATACCCTTCAGAGGGTCAGTCTTTAAAATGGCATTAGCTTATTAATGTAGTGTGAGTGATCTTTCAAATTTAGCTACAGAGAAACTAACAGGAAGCCAATAAACAAAACTGGTATAGCGATGACCTACTGAATGTGTTGCTGTGTGGGGGATAAGATGCGACTTCTACTTCCTGTACAACAAAACTTTAGATACAGTAGTCACAGGGAGTTGATCTTAGTTTGGAGGCTACAGCGGAGACTGTAGAGATCGAGATCTAAAATACATTGAAGGCTTTTTGTAGATCCAGCATCTTTACGAGAGGGAACACAAAGAAAGATGATTGAACAAGTGTATGAAAATTACTCAGCAGTTTTTGCAGATAGCAGGGCAGCTGATCCAAAGAACAACAAAAATTTTCATGAAACATATATGCAAATCAAGTTCCAGAAACTCAATAATAACAGAAGCAATAATTATTTCAGGTATGCTCACACACTCACATTTATCTACACATACAAACTATTTAAATGAATTACATCATCCAATGCAGATTTATTTGATTTGATTGATTGATTGATTAATTGATTGATTAATTGATTTCAAATTTCAGAACCCAGCCCTTCAGGATACAGCTGTTTCAGAGTGACTGTGTTTTTCTGCTAATGCTGGTTGTTTTCTTGATGGTTGTCATCACCATACTGTGCATCAAATTTTATAACCTGACTATAGATAGAGACCAGTTACAGACCAGTTACAACAACCTGACTATAGAGAGAGACCAGTTAGAGATCAGTTTCAACAACCTGACTATGGAAAAAAGTCAGTTACAGACCCGTTACAACAACATGGCTGCTGAGAAGGAACGTCTTTCTCAACTGAGTAAGTGAATGTTTGTTCAATTTAAAGTAATGCAGCACATTTGCAGTGGGTTAAAACACTAATTTTGTATCCCATGTGTGTCTGTGAACACCAGATAATCCTCAGGGGGAGTGTTTAATCATCTGTGTTTCTTCTTGTGCACATATTTTATGGTTTATTGATGTCTTATATACATATCCTTATTAATGTCTCTCTATTCTTTCTCACTTCTCTGGCATTTTGTCTGTTTCTGGGTGACAGAAAATGTTGGTGGTGTTAGAACCACAGATACATTACATACCTTAGTAGTGTTTATTTACTCTTAACCATCAGGGGCAGTGTTTGAATAGATGGATAAATTATTCTAAAAAATGATTCCACCATTTGACAGTGGATTTAGTGAACATGAACATATTGTAGTGTTGGACTGGTTCAGGGTTTGTGGTTTGATCTTCGCTCTGTACAGAGAAAGACATTACCACACCAGGATGGAGAAACTTCAGCTCCAGTATTTACTACATCTCTACTGAGAAGAAGAGCTGGAGTGAGAGCAGAATGGACTGCCAGGGGAGAGGAGCAGACCTGGTGATCATAAACAACAGTGAGGAACAGGTAGTGTACTGTAAAAAAAGTGAAAATTGAGAGATTATATAATTAAATGGTATATTTCTAAACTCTTTATTAATGTTAGAAGCCTGAATGGGATCCGTATCTTTAAATTATTGCACACCAGAATCACACTACAATATTTATATTATTTATATTTATGTTTATTGAAAAAATAAGCTGTTACTATAGAAACAATTCCCTGTTAGAACGAGCACATCAATAGTAAAGTATTGTTCATGTTATGGTTATAAAAATGATGCACACCTTCTTATCAATCAGATTAGAAAATCCTGATTTGAGCTGTGGTATTAAATGTAATTATTTTATTAAAGAAAGACATATTTCTCCTGTATGTCAAGGAATGTGAACGTCAAATCAGTTATTAATCCATACCAGGACTTTGTTGAGGTGTGGAGAAGAAATCAAGGTGCTTGGATTGGTGCAAATGACAGAGACAGTGAAGGGACCTGGAAATGGGTGGACGGTACCACAGTGATCAATGGGTAAGAGAATGAGAAAAATTGGGTTTGTTCAATGGTCACTCTCACATCACACTTAAGAACACAGAAATCACTCTCAGGTCTGAGAGCATATGTGACACTTTCACACTGGCAGTTTAGAGCACAGTTTCATGAAAAGATTGTTCATGTAATATCTGTCATGAAGAACCAATCCAAAACCTGCCTGTAAGAAAGGGTTTAAGTTTGGATGCCCTGGAACTGTGCCATAATCCATTCAAATGTGACCATGACTCATGTACAGTTGAACACTTGTTCAGGAAGTTAAGTAACATGCACAGGTGTTTTAGCTAATGATCATGATCATCATCATTCATCTTCACAACCTGTAGGTACCATGAATTCTTACTAATCAATTGTCCTCAAAAAAAAAATCTCTATTTCAGTTTATTGTTTATGTTGTATAAGGTACAGTGGGAAAAATTATTATTTGATCCCATGTGATTTAACCATTTACAAAGAAATAATCAGTCTAGAATTTTTAAGGTAGGTTTATTTTAACAGAGAGAGAAAAAATATAAAACAAATATAAAAATAAACAATTCTAAGACATTCTTATTATATATTATATCGAATTTATATTAAAAAATATATATATTCTGTCTCTGTTAAGATAAACATTCCATAAAAATTCTAGACTGTTTATTTCTTTGTAATGGTGTAAATTTACAAATAATTAAATAATTATTTCCCTTACTGTATATGGATGTGTATTTTCAGTGTATAGTGTATAAGGTTTATGTTACAGTGTGTAAAATCATTGTACGATGAGGTTTCGTTGACTCAGACAAAATAATAATGTTTTTAATGAAAATTGTTTTTAATTAAAATGGTAATAATGATGAAAAGTCAATAAAACGACATAAAAACAAGGTGAAGACCGATTCTCTTCTTTCAGTTTCTGGAATCTGGGTGAACCAAACAGTATCGGGGATGAGGACTGTGCTGTGTCTGGCTTTCACACTGGGAACGGAAAATGGGATGATGTTTGTTGTAACAAAAATTATATTTGGATCTGTGAGAAAAGACTTAATATGTGAAGTACATGTGATGTACATACTGGTAGAAAGAGAAAAAGTGATTCCCCAACCTGTTTCTAGGAAAAAAGTGAACCTTGATGACTACATTTTTACTCATATTTCTACTTTTCTATCTTACTAAATGTGCTTTTCAAAGTTTCATCTAAATTCTGAAAGCGATTTGTAGAGTTTGTCTCTGATATTTGTGTTAATGAGTCTATAACAAGTAATACATTTATTTGCAGAAAATTCCTTTTGTGTCAAAAATTTCTAAATTCTGGCAAAAAATGAATCATCCATTAATCATTTTTATAATTCAGTTACAGAGTAACTTTTGTTAAGACTAGAAATAAGCAAAAAAAAAATTAATAATAATCACCAGTGTTGGAGAACTGTCAGAGTACGGACCACGAGCCGGAAGCGAGAGTAGCTCGATCATGTTTCTAGAGAGAGTTACGAACCGTCAAGCGGTTAGGTCCATAATGCGGGGATAATCCACGGAGAGGAGCGTAGATAATCCACGGAACAGAGATAGTCTATGAAAGGGAGATAGTCCATGGAAGGGAAATAGTCCACGGAACGGAGATGATCCACAGAGCGGCGCAGAGATGATCCACGGAACGGAGATAGTCCACGGAGGGACCAGCGGGAAATGCGAGATCTGTAGCATGACCTTTAAGAACCGACAGCCTGTGACTCTGGAACGGGCGTTTATAAAGGTTAGTCGGTAACAAGGACCAGGTGTTTGTAATCAAAGCCGGGAGCGTAGAGATAGCGGCAGCATGACAGCCACCGAGGGGGGCGTGGCAGGTGGATCCCTGACAAGAACAAGCACCACACTCTTACTGTACTGTTGAGCTGGAATAGGAAAGCTTCACATTGAATGTCCAAAATTTTTTACCAACATTTTTTGACAGTAATTAATTATTTTAGTGACAAATTATTTTGAGAAATTACAGAAAATAAAGCAAGCTGTGGAGATCTTACTGGCTCAGGTGGGAAGAAACAGGAGGCAAGAAACACAATCTTATTTAGGTTACATATAGCCTCAAACACAGTGAACAAGAGGCCTCTTGTAGACCCGATCTTTTAGATACAGTTCGTGTTCAAAACCTTCTGATGTGTATTTATGTGGATATGTGGTTGTAAGATGACCTGATGAAATAGTTGAAGCTAAATCATTACCATACACATCTGCACAAGCTGCAGAATTGGTGGCACTTACAAGAGCATGTTAGCTGTCTGAAGGTTAAGCAGTCACTATTTACACTGATTCTAAGTATGTTTATGGTGTTGTGCATGATTTTGCCAAAACATGGAAGCAAAGACATTTTAAAACAGCTGGTGGAAAGTCTATAACACATTTTAATCTCATAGGCTACCTTTTAAATGCTGTTCAACTCCCCGCCAAAGTGGTTCAAAGTTAAGGTTCAAGGACATGACAGAGGAAATTCAGGGAAACACGTTAGCAAATAAAGTAGCTAAGGAAGCAGCACAACAACCAGTAGATTTAGACACAATGCATTTAAACCCTGAGATCTCGATGATTACACATATCTCCAATATGCCAGCTCTTCTTCTTCTTCGGCTGCTCCCATTAGGGGTCGCCACAGCGGATCATCCGTCTCCATACCACCTCTACATCTGCCTCTTTCACACCAACTACCTGCATGTCTTCCCTCACCACATCCACGAACCTCCTCCTTGGCCTTCCTCTTATCCTCCTTCCTGGTGGCTCCATCCTCAGCATTCTTCTACCAATATAATTCATGTCCCTCCTCTGCACATGTTCAAACCATCTCAATCTCGCCTCCCTCACCTTGTCACCAAAACATCCTACATGTGCTGTCCCTCTAATAAACTCATTTCTAATCTTGTCCATCCTCGTCACTCCCAACGAAAACCTTAACATCTTCAGCTCTGCTACCTCCAGCTCCGCCTCCTGTCTTCTGCTCAATGCAACTGTCTCTAATTCATACAACATCACAGGTCTCACTACAGTCCTATAAACTTTCCCTTTCATTCTTGCAGATACCCTACTATCACAAATCACTCCTGTCACTCTTCTCCACCCACTCCACCCTGCCTGCACACTTTTCTTCACTTCTCTAACACACTCTCCATTACTTTGCACTGTTGACCCAAGGTACCTGAACTCCTCCACCTTCTCCACCTCTTCTCCCTGCAACCGCACCACTCCACTGCCCTCCCTCTCAATCACACACATGTACTCTGTCTTACTCCTACTGACTTTCATTCCCCTTCTCTCCAGCGCATATCTCCACCTCTCCAGGTTCTTCTCAACCTGCTCACTACTCTCACCACAAATCACAATATCATCCGCAAACATCATAGTCCAGGGAGACTCCTGTCTGACCTCGTCCGTCAACCTGTCCTTCACCACTGCAAACAGGAAAGGGCTCAGGGCCGATCCTTGATGTAGTCCAACCCTCACCCTGAACCAGTCTGTCGTTCCTACTGCACACTTCACTGCTGTCACACTGTCCTCATACATGTCCTGCACCACCCTCACATACTTCTCTGACACACCTGACTTCCGCATACAGTACCACAACTCGTCTCTCCACCCCGTCGTATGCTTTCTCTAAATCCACAAATACACAGTGCAATTCCTTCTGTCCTTCTCTATACTTCTCCATCAACATTCTCAAAGCAAATAAGGCATCTGTGGTGCTCTTCCTCGGCATGAAACCATACTGTTGCTCACAGATGGTCACCTCTTCTCTCAGCCTTGCTTCCACTACTCTTTCCCATAACTTCATTGTGTGACTGATCAACTTAATTCCCCTGTAGTTACTGCAGGTCTGCACATCTCCCTTATGCTTAAAGATCGGTACCAGCACACTCCTTCTCCATTCCTCAGGCATCCTCCCACCTTCCAGAATCTTGTTAAACAATCTGGTTAAAAACTCCACTGCCATCTCTCCTAAACATCTCCATGCTTCTACAGGTATGTCATCTGGTCCAACCGACTTTCCACTCTTCATCCTCTTAATTGCTGCTCTCACTTCCTCATTACTAATCCTATCTACATCCTGCTTTACCAACTCCACATCATCCAACCTTCTCTCTCAATGATTTTCCTCATTCATCAGCTGCTCAAAATACTCCCTCCATCTTCTCAACACACTCTCCCCACTATTCAACACATTTCCCTCTCCATCCTTTATTGCTTTATTGCTGTTTTGCCCACCTCTTTCTCCTTATGCTCTACTGCACTTCCTCATTCCACCACCACGTCTCCTTGTCTTCCTTTCTATTTCCAGATGTCACACCAAGTACTTTTCTAGCTGCCTCCCTCATCACTCCTGCAGTAGTTTCCCAATCACCCAACACCTCTTCACCACCACGAGCCCCTGTCTGACCTCTTCCCTGAAACTCACACTACACTCTTCCTCCTTCAGTTTCCACCATCTTATTCTTCTTTTAGTCCTCACTCTCCTTCTCTTCTTCTTCGCCTCCAAAACCATCCTACAGACCACCATCCAATGCTGTCTAGCTACACTGTCCCCTGCCAACACCTTACAGTCTCCAATCTCCTTCAGGTTGCATCTCCTGAATAGAACATAGTCCACCTGTGTGCACCTTCCTCCACTCTTATACATCACCCTATGATCCTCCTTCTTCTTAAAATAAGTGTTCACCACTGCCATTTCCATCCTTTTAGCATAATCTACCAACATCTGCCCTTCCACATTCCTCTCCTTAAGGCCATACCTACCCATCACCTCCTCATCACCTCTGTTCCCTTCACCAACATGCCCATTAAAGTCTGCCCCAATCACCAATCGTTCTTTCCTAGGTACACCATCTACCACTTCATCTAATTCACTCCAGAATCTTTCCTTCTCCTCCATCTCACAGCCAACTTGTGGAGCATAGGCACTGATGACATTTTTACAGTTTATTATCACTAGTAATAAACTGTAAACCGTTTTACTCACCGCGGGAATTTTCCTCATTCATTCTGACCGGAGTTTACATCCCACCACAGGCCAACGTGAGTGATGCACTGCAAAACCTGGCAAACCAAATATCCGGCTTGGAGCAAAAACATCCGGATTCTCTTTTTATTATCCTTGGAGACTTTAACAGAGCAAAACTAACACTTGAACTTCCAAAATACAGGCAACATATTAACTGTCCGACAAGAGAGAAAAACACACTGGATCATTGCTACACCGTTCTTAAGGATGCATATCGATCTGTACCCCGGGCAGCTTTAGGGAACTCCGATCACTGCTTGGTTCATCTTATTCCAACATACAGGCAGAAACTAAAATCTGTTAAGCCTGTAGTCAAAACAGTGAAGAGATGGACCAGTGAGGCAAAGCAGGAACTACAATACTGCTTTGACTGCACTGATTGGAGTGTCTTTGAGGCTGGATCTGACAGCCTGGATGAGCTGACTGACACTGTGACATCCTACATCAGTTTTTGTGAAGACATGTGTGTGCGCCAACCAAAACCTTCTGCAAGTTCAGTAACAACAAGCCATGGTTCACAGCCAAACTGAAAAAACTTCGACATGCCAAGGAAGATGCCTACAGAGGGGAGGACAAAGCACTGTACAAGCAGGCCAGGAATCAACTGACAAAAGAGATCAGAATAGCCAAAAGAAGCTACTCTGAAAAGCTGAAAAGCAGGTTTTCAGCTAACGACCCTGCATCAGTGTGGAAAGGCCTGCAAAATATCACAAACTACAGGAGACCACCCCTCCCCACTGAAGCAAACAAAGACCTGGCTGACGACCTCAACACCTTCTACTGCAGGTTTGAGAACAATATCTTCACACCTCTCATCCAACCCAGCCCAATGTCTGCCACCATCACACCTCTGGGAACCCCTCTTACAACTCCTCCCAGCACTCAAGTTGCGCTCACGATTTGTGAAGAGGATGTGTATCGGCTCATTCAGAGACAGATGACAAGGAAAGGCCCCGGCCCAGACGGTGTCTCCCCCTCCTGTCTCAAAGCATGTGCTGACCAACTAGCTCCCATCTTCACCTCTATCTTCAACAGATCACTGGAGCTGTGTGAGGTCCCCTCCTGCTTTAAACTCTCCACAATCATCCCGGTCCCCAAGAAACCCTCCATTACTGGACTGAATGACTACAGGCCTGTCGCTCTGACATCTGTCGTCATGAAGACCTTTGAAAAGCTGGGATTGGCCCATCTAAAGAAGGTGACAGAACAGCTGCTGGATCCCCTACAGTTTGCATACCGAGCAAACAGATCGGTGGATGACGCAGTCAACATGGGGCTAACCTACATTCTACAACACCTTGACTGCCCAGGAACATATGCCCGGATTCTGTTTGTTGACTTTAGTTCGGCTTTCAATACAATAATTCCAGGAATTCTCCAGTCCAAACTCCTAAACCTCACTATACACCCTGCCATCTGTCAATGGATCACCAGCTTCCTGACAGGCAGAAAACAACAGGTGAGACTGGGAGGTGTTACCTCCAGTATTCGGACAGTCAGCACTGGTGCTCCTCAGGGATGTGTCCTTTCCCCACTGCTATTCTCCCTTTATACAAATGACTGCATATCAAGTGACCCAACTGTCAATCTCCTGAAATTTGCAGATGACACCACGCTCATCGGACTCATCCAAGATTGTGACGAGTCTGCATATGAGCAGGAGGTGAAGCAGTTGGTGTTATGGTGCAGTCAGAACAACCTTGAGCTAAACACACTCAAAACTGTGGAGATGATAGTGGACTTTAGGAAACACCCTTCAACACCACTTCCTCTCACAATATCCAACATCCCTGTGTCATCTGTGGAGAACTTCAAGTTTCTGGGCACTACCATTTCCTAAGACCTGAAATGGGAATGCAACATAAACTCAATTCTGAAAAAGGCCCAGCAGAGGATGTACTTTCTACTCCAGTTAAGGAAGTACAGTCTGCCACAGGAGCTGTTGATGCAGTTCTACACTGCAGTCATTGAATCTGTCCTGTGCTCATCAATCACCATCTGGTTTGGAGCAGCAACAAAACAGGACAGAAACAGACTGCAGAAAACTGTTAAAACAGCAGAAAAAATCATTGGTGCTCCCCTGCCCACTCTCCAGAACTTGTACCAAACAAGAACCAGAAACCGGGCAGAAAAAATCATTAATGTCCCTTCACACCCTGGTCACAACATCTTCCAGCTCCTCCCTTCTGGCAGGCACTACAGAACTTTGTTCACCAAAACTGCCAGACACAGGAACAGTTTCTTTCCCCAAGCAATCAGCCTCACTAACAACTGACCATAATTATATTCCCTGCTCATATCTATAAGTACTGCACAGAACTGTCAGTCATCACATTATCTGTATATGTTACACACACTATGGCTGCTATATACTGTACAAAGTTTTATAGTAAACTCTCTATCATACCTGACACACAATAGTCATTTGCACTACCATGCACTCTCACACTTTATGATTACTGATCTGTATCCCTATTTATTACCCACACTGTCTATACTGTATCACATTGTCTGTATTGTCTTGTATTGTCTTGTATAGTCTGTTTGTGTCTTGTCTTGTCTGTTTTGTCATGTATAGGTTTATTTATGTCTGTACTTTTGAGAGTCACTAACAGCTGGAACCAAATTCCTTGTGTGTGTCAACACACTTGGCCAATAAACCTGATTCTGATTCTGATTCTGATTTATCATCATCCCTTCAACTTCCAGCTTCACGTTCATCACCCTATCAGAAACTCTCTTCACCTCCACTACACTCTTACTGTACTCTTCCTTCAGAATCACCCCTACACCATTTCTCTTTCCATCCACACCATGGTAGAACAGTTTGAACCCACCTCCAATGTTCCTGGCCTTACTCCCTTTCCACTTGGTCTCCGGAACACACAACATATGTACCTTTCTCCTCTCCATCATATCAGCTATCTCTTTACCTTTACCTGTCATAGTACCAACATTTAAAGTACCAACCCGAACCTCCACTCTCCTACACTGCTCCTTTTCCTGCCGTCTCTGTAGACGTCTTCCTCCTCTCCTTTTCCTCCTTTGGCCAACAGTAGCCCAATTTCCACCGGTACCCTGTCGGCTAACGATACCTGTGGCGGTCGTTGTTAACCCGGGCCTCGACCGATCCGGTAAGAAATTCTTATTCGTGACCCGCATATTTGATTTGGCACATGTTTTACGCTGGATGCCCTTCCTAACGCAACCCTCCCCATTTACCCGGGCTTGGGACCGGCACTAAGAGTGCACTGGCTTGTGCATCCATAATGGCTGGATTATATCTCCAATATTCCAGATATTGATCTAAAACTACTTCAGAGTCAGCCTACTGAGGAGGACATAAATTATTGGGCTTCTAAACAATGTAAATCAGATTCTGCTGGTATCATTAGAGATGTAGATGGAAAATTGCTCTGCCTAAAATATCTTTAATAGTGTTGGTGAAGCATTACCATGGAATGTCACATTTTAGCATAGCTAAAGTCATACAGTATATAAACTCATTATACTGTATTGCTGATGTAGCTAAAAAGACCAAGCTATTGTTGGGTATATGTTTGACTTGTGCCTAAACTATTATACATCGATCTGTACAACATACTGCGCTTTTTTTTCCTGAAGTCTCTTTCCAACACCTACAGATAGGCTTCACACATTAGCATTGAGATACCTGTTGGTTATAGTTGACATAAGCATTTGCATGTGTGACAGAGAATGCTAAAACAGTTGTAAAAATATTAAACAAATAGATCATCTCTAGGTTTTGTATTCATAGTGTAATTGAAAGTGTTGAAATTGACTGTTTTATTTAGCTTACCCTAATACCTGCTCTAGGTCTAAATTCCAGAACAATATATGCATAGTTGTAATTACACTCCAAATTTTCTTTATTCTCTTTGAACACATCATTTAGAGAGGGGAAACTGTTACATATATACCTGATAATGATGCTTATAAACATGTTATTGAACAAACACTGAGAAACATGATGTCTTGGAGAAAGTGAAATAACTGCTGAGCAAAGTTTTTTTGAGAAGATTAAGAATTCCCTTTCAGAAACTTGATCTGCATCGGAATGCATTGGGAATGAGGCCGTGTTGTCCATGCTCTGAATAATGTGTGTAATAAGTCAAAATTGGAGGCAGGCTGTCACCTGCGGGGTGATGGCATGTCCAGGATGTATAAACTGCACAGCTTCTGTTCGTTCACAAAGCGCTCTGTGTAAAAATGTAATGTTGTTTGTCTGTCAAAAGAAAAAGAAAAAAAAGGAGATGAAGGCTTTGAAGAAAACCGAGCACACTTTCAACCCTGTGTCCCTCCCTGCCCCCGGTATGTCATGGGGGGGATACACACAGCCTTTGTGTGGCTTGTTTGGGAGCAGAATCGGCTAAATCGGCTTCCGAGGGAGCCGACTGCCAGCATTACACTCGCATGTCCGTGCGATTGCAGTTCTGGTCCCGCTCTCGCTGAGGCAGAGCGGTCTTTTGGTTCCTTGGGTTCGCAAATATACCTCACAGAGGTTTTGGAGACGGGCTTGTTGTTTCTCCTGCCTCACCTGCTCGGCCCAGCTCCCGTTCACAGGCGTCGGAAGCACACCTTCTGGTGCTTTCATTTCTTTGCAAACCCGGAAGCGAGGAGCTCCTGGAGGTTGTGACACATGCCCTCGAGAAGCTGTATATAGCTTGGCCAGCCGATTAGCATAAAGCCCTTCAATCCGGTGAGCTCGACAAGCACGTTTTGCTCCTGGCATCACAGCCTCCATGTTGGGGTCTGCCATTTTTCCCTGACCTGCACACCAAGGTGTCCAGGTCCTGGGTGTGGCCCTTCTTGGCCCGCCCCTTTAGCCCCTAGACCGCGGTGACGTGCTGCGGGAGCTGGATGTGGGAGATATCATGAGCGGCCAGATCTGTAAGGGATCACACACGGCACTCTGGTCTGAAGCCACGTGAGGTGACAGATCTTAGGATCATCCTCGGTGCCCATTTCTCTCTGGCCCCTTCAGGGACTTAGCTTGTTAACCCTGCCTCAAATGTTCTACAGGGCATGGCCAGCTCCAGCGAGCTCCCACCTTGGCGTCTGCCCTGCATCGTTAAGGACCAGGAGGTCTCATCACTAGAGCTAATTTAGAGCACAGCCCCAACTCTAGGCAGACCAAAGGTCAGTCTCGAGAGACAGATATCTTTAAGAGAGAACCTGGCAGCCTGGATAGTTCTGCCAGACGTGTCTTGATGGGTTCTGCGCACGGTAGAGCCAGGCTATACGATTCAGTTCGGGTCTCGTCCACCCCGGTTCAATGGGACACTGTTCTCTGGGACACTTCAACACTTAGAAATATTTTCTGGGCAACAATGTCACTTCAGACCTTTTGAATGATATCAAGAGTACTTAGATTTGACAATAGACATACTAGAGCAAAATCTGTCAAGCTTTCTCCCATCAGAAATGTCTGGGAGAGATGGGTGCAGCTCCTTCCACTGATGTTTAACCCAGGGCCAGAGGTGACAGTAGATGAACGTTTTGTCACTTTTCATGGAAAATGCCCCTTACAGCAATACATACCCAGTAAGCCAGGCAAATATGGTTTTACGCAGTACTATGAGTGGCATCCCTGAGAAAAAAAAAAAACAAGAAAAACGTGTAGTCCTCAATGTGATTACTGGACTAAGGGGGTCACAATATCATGTGTGACAATTTTTTTTACCAGCTATGACCTTGGACAAGACCTTCTCAGGCGGAAATTTACCATGGTGGGCACAAAAAATAAAACATAAAACTGAGCCACCCGCTGAAATTTTGTAGGTGAAGGACAGGGCTCCACTTTCTTCACAATTTGCTTTTACAGACACCACCATTGTTGTTTCATATTGTCCAAAAAACTGAAATGCGGTACTTATCACAAAGATGCAGCTGTGTCATCAGGAAGTGCTAAAAAGCCCATACTTACTATAATAAAAACAAAGGAGGAGTGGACAACCTGGATAAGCTGACTGCCACCTACACAGCGAATGACCGGGAGATAGCTAATGGGTGTGTTTTATAACATCCTAGATGTGTCTGCATACAAATCATTTGTGTTGTGGACCCACATCAACCTTGGGTGGAACTCAACCAAAAAAACAAGCGGAGAATGTTTCTTGTGGAGCTAGGAAGTTCCCTAGTCAAGACGCACATTGAGCGAAAAGAACGGGTGCCCCGAGACCCAGCCGCCGCAGCCTTGGTCAGACAGCTGCAGAGTTCACCTAGCACTCTATCCGTGAAATCAGCAACTCAAAGCGCATCAGCACCAACATCCTCTTCAGCCAGCCCTGCCTCAACATCAACCAGCACAGCAACAGCCACAACCCCACTGAGGCCACCTGGTTCTAAAAGAAAGAGGTGTCAGGTCTGCCCTAGCAATAAGGACAGAAAGACAAACATTTTGTGCTTCTACTGCAAAAAATATATCTGCGAAGAACACATTAAAAGTGTGACTTTTTGCCATACATGCATCTAAACACACACATACACATGTATGTTTTTGCACACAATACAAATACTTTTTTTGGACCTGTACTTGATTTCCATTGGTTTGATTTTCTTGATTGGTTGTTTGTTTGACTCTGCAAATCTATATATTTTTTTATTATTACTTGTTCTGATTTTTTATTTTGGTTTATATTAAAGTTCTTTTTATTTTTGGAAAAAAATAAATACTTTATTGCCTTTTTCTTGGAGTAAAAATATGTGGGTCAAAATTGACCCATAACATCATAGATGTTACTATAGTTAATAATTTTAAAATAAGAAAAAAAGAAAGAAAACAAATGTATTTAAGAGATGTGTTCTAATACCCCTCAGTAACATAAGAGGAAGGTTAAATTCAAAATCACTGTTATGGTTTGGACATGTGCAGAGGAGGGACATGGAGTATATCAGTAGGAGAATGCTGAGGATGGAGCCACCAGGAAGGAGAAAAAGAGGAAGGCCAAGAAGGAAGTTATTGGAAGTGGTGAGGGAAGACATGCAGGTAGATGGTTTGAATGAGGCAGATGTAGAAGACAGAGTTGTATGGAGACGAATGATCCACTGTGGCGCCCCCTAATGGGAGCCAAAAGAAGAAGAGGAAGAAGAAGAATGTGAATACACTAATGGTTTATGAGATTGACTTATTCAACTAATAATTATTTCTTAGAGAAAAAATCATAATAAAATAATCTCTATAATAAAAAAGAAGTTTTACCTTAAAATGTTTGAATCACTGTCTTTACCAATGCTGAAAATCCCATTTAAGCTACAACACTGCAAAATATCTTTGTACTTTAACATATGCAAGGAAATATAATTAACAATAAATTCAAAATGTCCAAATCATTTTTGTTGCCTTTCAATGACATCTTAACAAGCTGGGATACAGTGCCCTTTGTTACTTTTAGTAAATATGAGCAAAAAAATCTAAATCTTTTCTTAGAACATTTCTGAACAACTTGTGGAGATGTAGGCGACGTTGGATTGTAGTTTTTAGAGACCTTCTGACCCCAAGATACAAATACTTCTATAATATATATGTCCAAATAATTTTCTGTTAATAATTTTATGCTTAGATTTGTCAAAATTTTATTTATTTTTTTACTCTTTGAACCCAAAATTATATTAGCCTTTCAAGTCTTTTATTATTTTCATGGTTATTGGCTAGAAGATATTTCTGACTCCAAAGACCCAACAGGTACATAGTTCACCATCTCTGGGTACCAATGTCATATTCACAAAACACCTTGTGTCCATAATTTGGACAAACAATTTAACTGTTTCTTTTTAATTACCCTTCCATTGGTTGAGGGTAAATAAATAAAAAAAGTTTTCAATATGTATGTAGTGTATATTGGAAGAATTTAAAAAAAATTTTGTTAGGATGGTAATAAGACACAATTTTAGATTTGCCTATTAAAGCAAACAGAGCTATAGATCTTTTATAAAGTGAATAACAATGCCATATAACAGACCCTTTGTATTGAAGAGTCGAATTGCTTGTCAAAAGAAACTTTTAGGGCTTGGATGCTTTGATAGCTTTTTCCAGATGGCTAAAGAGTGAAGGGTGCTTGTGATCAGCGGAAATGCTGGTGGACATGCAGCTTATGGTGCTATAACCGTGTTGTGCCCATTTCCATCCCCCCTCCGGCTGGAGACAACCCCGATCCCATTGCATTTCCTGAAGATTGCAGCTAAAACATTAAATTAACGGTCAAATACTTCACTGATCCTAATTCCAAACCTTCATTTGGAAGAAAATGTATGTATTTCCCTGTAGATGGCAGTATAAAATCAGAAATGTAATTCATTGCTTTTTAAACCCACCTGCCTCTATTCGACCATCCGATTTCATCTGTCTGAATACTATTTCATTCTATAAAGAGTCACTATAATGGATCTGATAAACTTACACAAGTAATAATGCATGTCAAAATCAACATTTCATTCTAATAACAGGTTCTGTTTAAATTAAAATCAAAGCTCCCTTCTTCAGGCCACACGGGCCTCCTTTTATATACGCTAGGCTTTCAAGGATGGTGAGGAGCAGCCGTGGTCCTGATCAGTTGCCGCCATGTCTAGGTTTCGTTGGCCTGCCCACCTGTTATTTGCTTTTTGGCTTTTCAAAACACTGGTGCTGAACTGGTGCTGTCCGTTCAGCACTATGCCTACAGTTACAGTATGTTCAGAGTGTGTTCCTTGCAGCGGTTGCATGCCAGAATCCTGTCCTTACAGTACCCCCCCCTCAGCTACAAACCTACTGTTAGTGGGTTCTGGGACTATAATGAATATCTCCAGGAGACGCTGTCTGCATTGCCATGGTCAGCTCCTGCTCTGTTCTGCAGTGGAACGAGTACTGCAAAAGAGAAAACAGTGATTTATATGGCCATTTGTGTCTTTTGCTTTAGCCATCCATTGCCCACCAGGTAGTACCACAGTTCCTCTACGGCCCACTTAATTGATAGGGCTTCTCATTCCACTACGGCATACTTCTTAATAATCCATATCCTTCACTGCCTGTCACCCCCTTCTCTCTTTCTCTCTCTTTCTTTCTCTCTCTTTCTTTCTCTGATCTCTCTCTCTCTCTTTCTCTCAGTCAAATTGAACTTGCTCATGAAGTACTAGTGACCACTGTTTCTGCCCCTCTACTCTCCTCACATCCACCCGCTTCATCCAAGCTTGCCTCTGGATGGTGTTGGTGTTCTCTTTGATTGGAGGACACTCTGTGAATCCATGAAATTTCACAGTAACACAGCTTTGAGGATGGATTTGATAATCACTTCACACCTCAACAAAGTTTAACTCTAATAAATAAACATTCAGTGCCACCCAGATGAGGATGAGGTTCCCTCTTGATTCTGGATCCTCTCAATGTTTCTTCCTAATGCCATCTCAGGGAGTTTTTCCTTAACCACAATTGCCACCGGCTCACTCATTAGGGACAAACTTACATTTATAAAGAACAAACTTTTTTATTCTTTATTACCACATTATCTGTGTAAAGCTGCTTTGAGACAATGTTCATTGGTAAAGATAAGATAAGATGAACCTTTATTCGTCCCACAGTGGGGAAATTTCAAAAGCACTATACAAATAAACATGCATTGAATTGAATTGAATTGAATTGAATTGAATTGAATTGAATTGAATTGAAATAAAATCCGCCCGGCAAGAGGTCTCTTTGACATGAAGCTCATCAGCTGTGGCCAATGACGATCCAGAGAGGCATAGAATTTTTTTAGGCTCTTCCCAACCACCCTGTTGAATTCTTAATAAACCTGAAATTGTAAAACAAAATGGTCAAATTAACATGTAACTATCATGTTTATAGAATAGCCTTTATTTGTCACATATATATTATAGCACAATTAAATTCTTTCTTCGCATATCCAAAAATGCTCAGTAGCTGGGGTCAGAGCGGAGGGTCACCCATGATATGGCAACCCTGGAGCACAGAGACTTAAAGGCCTTGCTCAAGGGCGGAAGTGTGGCAGATTGGCAATACCAGAGATTGAACCCCAAATCAGTAACCCAGCACCATAACCACTGAGCTACCACTTCCCTTCTCATTATCATTATCATACACATAATGTAAACTTTTTAATTTCACTTCACCTGTCTTTCTCTAAAAATTATTGAAGTCTGAAGTATCTGGCTTACAGAAGACTTGTTGATCACAACATCCTGTATTTTCAAGGACAGAATCATCTTCTGATAGATAAAGACTGAATCTGATTTTTTTTTTCCTTCACTTCATCCAAAAATTGCTGCATGAGCATTTCACGGCTTGAAGCATCCTGACCACTTGGGAGGTTAGGTAGGTATTTGACCTACCATTTCTTGGTTTCTTGATGTTCCTGCTAGGTAGAGTATCTTCATCTTTTCCTTAGGGGTTATTATTCACCAATGCCTTTGCAACATCTCTTAGATCATAAGCAGTTGGGTTTGCTTTAAATAAGTACATGTTCTTAATTCCTTTGTCATTTTTAGGTGTGTTTCATTCTTCAAATAGATTACATTTGCTTGATATAGACCATATTCAATATAGACAGAATCAATTTGAAATAAAAAAAGATATCAGTCCATGGCATTCTGTATTCCTGGGGTGATTCAGCACTCAGTATTTCATCTGTTTTGATTTTTATTAACAACAGAATAGAATACGCTGTGTTAAGTACATTCAATTTAAGCAATTCAATAGAATCATGTGAATTGTACAACAAATCTAAATTGAGTATTTGTGCAAAATGTCAGAGTTAATGTTTATTGTATCTATGTATTTTGAATTAAAGCAATTTCAGGGATAACAGTGAACAACAGTGAATTAACAAACCTAATAAAGAAAAGATTTTTATGAATGTTTGAAAATGGGATGTAATGTAAGTGATAAAATGTATGTTTGATGTATCGGGTGATTTTTTGCCTTTACTTTTCCAAAAGAATGAAAAAAACTTAAATGACTTTTTAAATTTTTTTTATCAGTGATAAAGGATGTATAATAATTCATGTTCAATACTAATGTTAATATACCAAAACTTTTTTATTTACAAACATAAAATTAAACGTTTTGATGTCTCTTTAAGGTCTTTTTTGGGTTGACAAAAAAACATTTTATACAGTAATATTTTGGGTCTCCGTGATCAGCAATCCAATCCAATGCAAATTGAAAGTATCAGCAAAATTATAACAATGAATGCTGTTATGAAGTGTCTTTATATCCATTTTGACCGGGGCAACACCCATACCGTAAATCCAACATTAGACGCGCATGCGGAATAAAGTCCCGCTGGCTTGACCCTATATTTTGAAACTGCGGCTGGTTTGACAGCAGTCAATGGCCGTGCGACGAGAAATCGAAAGCAGTGCGCGAGGAATTCAAAAGTTTTATTTGTCCTGCTCTCAAATGTCTGCTCCCTGGACAATAAAGTGGACAATACATTTGACTGCACAGAGCTTCATGGCATGAGACCTGATCCTCGAAGCAAGCCGAGATGGCGTATCTTCTCCAGCAGATCAGTGTGTATGATGTTTTACATATTTTTTTGTGCTTCAGAAGAGTCCAGCGATGGTCCGCACGATCAGCGGTTGCACCGATGTCCATATGCGGTATAACACGTGCTACAGCCCCCCCCCACCCGCGCCCAAAAATAAATCAATAAATAACTGTAACCGGAGCCCATAAAAAACTGGTACAGTGATACTGAAAGTCTTTCTGTGTTGGAAGAAGACAGAATTTCAACTTCCTGTCCTATGAACAGCAAATCTGTAGATAGCCACAGAGAGCTGATCTCAGTTGGAGACATCAGTGGATACTATAGAGATCTTTACCTATAAAATATTCGAGACATCTTGCAGATCAGCGGCTTTGCGGGAGGGAACACAAGGAAAAATGGGTGAAATCGATAAAGAATATAACTCAGATGTTATTGCACATGGCAGAGCAGGAGATCTGAAGGACAAAGAGAATTTGTATGATGTCTACATGAAAGAAGTCCCAGAAACTCAAATGACCAGAAAAAATGATGCAACTATTTTGGGTATGCTCACACACTCACACTTCTATACATATATAAACTACTTCAGTGCATTGTAGATGCATGTAGATAATACATAGGATGATGTACAACAATAATGAATCTATTACTATATACTAATGAAAATAATTACATTTCCAGAATATTCCAATATTGGAATTATTTCATTAATGCTCACACATTTATTCACACATCAAACTATTTTACTTTAATGATATACAACATCCTATGTAGATTTGATTGATTGATTGACTGACTAATTGATTGATTGATTTCTAACTTCAGAACCCAGCACTTCAGGATAGATGTTTTAGAGTGACTGTGTTTTGTCTGCTAATGCTGGTTGTTTTCTTGCTGGTTGTCATCACCATACTGTGCATCAAATTTAATAACCTGACTGTAGAAAGAGACCAGTTACAGACCAGTTACAACAACCTGACTATAGAGAGAGACCAGTTACAGACCAGTTTCAACAACCTGACTATGGAAAAAA
>JAAIIK010019413.1:0-10485 GCA_014706435.1 Silurus glanis | reverse complement strand
CTAAAGCTGATTTGAAAGGACCTGGTCTTAACTTAAAGGCACCAAATGTTGATCTTTCAAGCCCAGATGTTGACCTGAACTTGCCAAAGGGAAATCTTCAAGGCCCCAATGTAGATCTGAATGTTCCAGATGCCAGCATTGATGCACCTTCGGGAAAGTTCAAAATGCCACACCTCAAGATGCCCAAGTTTAACGTCTCTGGACCAAAGTTCAAAGGAGCAGATCTTGATGCAGACCTGAATGCACCAAATGTAGATGTGGATCTACCTAAAGCTGATCTCAGAGGACCTGATCTTAATATGAGTGCACCAAATGTTGATCTCTCAAGCCCAGATGTAGACCTGAGGGTTCCAGAAGTGAATGTTGAGACTCCAGAAGTAGAGACCCCATCTGGAAAGTTTAAATTTTTTACTTTCAAAAAATCCAAAAAGACCCCAGAAGTTGATGTCAATGCATCGGTTAAAAGTCCAGACCTCAGCCTGTCAGCCCCAAAAATTGATGCAGATATCAAAGTTCCAGATGCCAGTGTGAACTTACCTACAGCTGATCTTAAAGGACCCAGTATTGATATAGATGCCCCCAAGGGAAAGATCAAATTTCCAACATTGAAAAAATTAAATTTTTCCAGTCCAAAAGTTAAAACCCCTGAAATTGGTGAACCTGACGTGAGCTTGGCCGCCCCCAAGGTCGAGAGCATGAACGTGGATTTGAATTCACCCAAAGCAACAGTTAATGTTCAGTCTCCAGATTCCAATGTTGATGTAGATGTGCCTAAGAGTAAATTTAAGTGGCCATTCAGACGTACAAATCATGGGTCCATAGGAGCGACCGTAGATACCGTTGATGCAAACATCGATGGAGGTGAGGTCAATGCTAACGCAGGTGTCATTCTTCCACAAGACATGCCCATGTTCAAGACACACCGACTTCCCAACAGCAGATTTGACAACTTCCGGCAAGAAACTACTGCAGCTGTTGGTCTGAACACCAACCTCGATAAAACAGAATCACCATCCGAGACCTTCACAGTTCCCACTCTGCCCAGAGTCAAAGCTGGGTGGAGAGCATCCTCAGGAAACCTCAGACAAACACCACCTGTAGACATCAAAGAAAGGCTACGACTTTTTGCAACACGGTCCATGTACGATCTCACAGAGCCTTCTGATGATTTACCTGACAGTTCTTTTAAACACAAACGACCAACATCTAGTTCCATGGCTCCTGACACAAATAACGAGACTCTACTGGGGAACCCACCTAGTGAAGAAGAGAAACTTTCTCTGAGTCTCGACAACATGCTTTGCTTGAACACCAGTTCATAGAAGTAGCTTCCAAACTTAACTCTTTAACTAGCTAACATTATAACATTTGTATTTTATTATATTTTCTTTGTTTACATTAATATTATGGCTTTTATATCTTTTTTATTTTCTAATCCCAGATTTTATTCACTAAATATAAAATACATTATTTCAAATTTATAAACAAAAAAAAAGAATTTAAATTTGTTCTTTTATTTACACGGGTTTATTATTCTTATTTTAAGAATTTAGCATGAAGTCTCAGGATGATCATATGAAGGATTTGAATTTCATTTACACTCTAAACCATTTTCTGTGCAATTAAAGCGAATATAAATGAAGATGATATTTAGCTTTTTTCTTCATATTTTATCTATCAGTATTGTTGCTAATGGGAAAATAAATGTTTATTTACAAACTTTTCTGTTTGTACTTTGTGTTTCTCTAACTGTAAAATATTGACATTAAATTTGCATTCCACTGTGTATTTTTTCAAGAAATAAAAATTCAGACTCGAAATCTTTGCGTTTTTTTTTTGGCTGAATATCTTCGCTTTTGAATCACGACCCATCGTCTTGTATCAAAATCAACACATTTATTAATAAAACAATAAAACAGCCTGGCTGCAGGAGCGTACTGTAGGTCTATTAAGAGTTCGCACTTATAGTGCACTTCATGTTCTACATTTAGATTCGTGATTAGTATCATTTCTCAGACGACTTTTCTCCTGCTTACATGTTTAAAGACAAATAATTTAAAAAATCCAATATCAAACCTCCAGAAAAAACCCAATATTAAAAAATCCTTAAACATTATCAACAGTGTGAAATGATTTTGAGAAGCCGCGTCGCTACGCCGTCTGTGGGAACATTCCAAAAAAACAGTGCCAAGTTTTCTCTATGTGGGTATGGAGCCTGGGATCCTGTGGTACCTCAGTGTTTAGGAAGTCGGCCTTCTGACCGGAATACGGCGAGTCCAAAACCCAGAAGCACTAAGCTACAACTGCTGGGCCCCTGAGCAAGGCCCTTAACCTTCACCTGCTCAGTGTCGAAATAAGTTCATTGTAAGTTGTTCTGGAAAAGGGCTTGTAAATGTAAATGGAATGTTCCTGTGCCACGTGTCATCCCTTAGTTCCTCATGACTTTAGTTCCTGTTTATTCTCTGATGCAGAAAGTGGAAGAATGAGCATGTTTTGATCTTTTCCTCTCATATACACTCTCATTAACTGTGTATGAGAAGTTAAGAAGAAAATGAAAGTTTGAAGGGAAGTAGGCGTGGTGTCTGTGGTGGCACTGAACCGAATGTACAGAATTATAAAAGTTAGCTTACATTGCTAATCTGAGCCAAACACACAGCTGAGAATGTAACAGTAATCATCAACCCATTTTCACCCCATTTCAATTTTTTTATGAGTTGCTTAGCGAGCGTCTGGAACTGCAGGATCCGTCAAGGTTACTGACGAGTCTCAGGAGGTGCGTTTCCTGTACAGAGCCTGTTCTTGGCTGAAAGACCTTTTTTCTATTCTTCGGATAGAATATGTTGAAAAGTTTGCATCCGAGGACATTTGGCTTCTGAAAACACCATTTTAATTTTATTCAAATACATTTTAAGATTTGTTAATTTTTCTGAACAGGATTCAAAGATCAGAGGCAGTGAAATAATCAATGATCAACAATCTCTTCTGCTCACAGCAACACTTACTCTTTTAATCAGAAGTGGGCGGGACTAACTGTTTAATCAGAAGTGGGCGGGACTAACTGTTGGACCCACCCGCTCGCTCATATCAAGCATTGGTTTTCTGCAAATGATTGGCTGCATGTGGCTGAGACGAATTAGTGATGTAAAGTCTCAGGCTTTTGATTATTTGGAATGTTATTATATTTGCTGTTATAATGAGCTCCTTCTGGGAAGATGTTCCACTCAATTTTGTGGAGATTCATTCAGCTACAGGGGTGTTAGTAAAGTCAGGTAGTGATGTAGGTCTGGGGTGCAGTCAGTGTTCACATTCATCCCAAAGGTGTGCAATAGTGTTGGCACTCTACAGCAGGAGATCTTCCACTCCAACTCATGAAAAGCAGATTTTATGATATGATATAATTACAGTATTAAACCAAGTTCTTTTCAGAAGGTACCATGAGAACATCTGTGTCTCAACCATAAGGCAACAGTGACACACATCCCATAATTCCATTCAGCAGACCAGAACAGTTATATAAAAATATGCTGGACATCAAAGCTTCAACAATAAACCCTGTGAGGTTCTACACAACAAACCAGTTCCTATTAATACAGGGTTTTGATCAGAACGTTATGGGGCCAAGCAATATATCAATATATCAATATATCAATATATCAATTTCATGATATCTTTGTAGGCATGACAAAAGTATTGTCAAACTCTGTTTTATTTTTTTTGCTGATTTGACTCGTTTTGTGGATGGTTTGTCAGCTGATTGAAATCTCATGACACACTGTGCATCATAAAAGCACCTTCAAGTATCATGATATTTTGTCATATTGCTCAGCCCTAGAACTCTGTACATGAACCCTCTACTAAAAGTTCTCAGCTTGTCCCCTTATCATTATGATTAAAATGGATATCTTCTTAATCAGTGTAGAGTATGTTTAACCATCCAAAGAACCCATGAGGAACCCTCATTTCTAAGAACATATCTCAGGATTGCCTCAGTTATTATTGTTGTTGTATCTTTAATTGACAGGTTTCTCAGAGGTCAATCTGGAAAAGCTATTTCTCTGTAAATATAATAAGTGAAGGCCACGTTTCGACACGTTCCATGATGTACATGTACATTTGCTGTTATGACGTTTAAACTTAATTAAACCAATTCACTATGAGTTTTTAGTCCTGAAACATCTCAAGCTTTAGTTTCTCAAGCAGAAAAATAAAACCAGGTTGTATAATGAAGATAATCCACAGTGTCTAAAAACTGAACCAGGAGCAGTCCTGCAGCACGTTTAGACCTCGAGCACGTCTACCATCGTCCACTTTGCTTTTAGAAAGCACAAGTCTCATGTCCCTCTTTCATTAGTCATCCATTTTTTTTTTGTTGCTAATGCACTCGTTTCCAGCGTGAAGGCCAGTCGTTTTCCACCCATCGTTGGAGGAGCCTCAGGACATCGATGCGCTGGTAAAACTGGCACAGCTTGGTGAGCTCCGTCACCGGTTTCTGGCTGTAGCGGAACAGGAACTCCTGAGTGGGACTGTGGGAGGTGGAGCCGTGCGTCCGCTGCTCGAGCATCATCAGCTCGTCGTAGCTCATGCCCCAGCGGCTGGCAAAGTTCTTCCAGTTCTTGACGGTGTAGTGCGCAGGGTCGAGTTTTAGTCGCAGTGTGTAGAGGAGATCCTCGTCGTCCAGGAGGTCACTGATTTTGGGAGGTGGAACTGAGCAGAGGCACTTCTCACAGGAGCTCGACAAACACTGGAGATCTTGGGTGAACTCTAAGGGGGAGAAGTTGTGACAGTTATTAGGTATAAAATCATTTAACAGTAATAAAAAAAGAAAAGCAGAAGGAGGTAAAGTGATACATTTACCTGGAGTAATGGATCCTGGACAGATTAATGCGCTTGCGTCATTTTCTACAGGCTACACAAGAGAACCAAGTCAAGTTCATGTTTAACATCAAAGAAAATAAAAAAACATTACGTGTCACAAAAGACCAAGACGTGTGAAGAAACTGGGAATGAGACGCTTTACACCATCTGTACATTCTGTCCAGAGTTTCTGCTGTAGTCAGCAGCTTTAGATGTTTTGTAAACTTCCAAACACACATATCTCCATCCATGGTCACCTCCCATGAACATTACTTCTTCAGCAGATTCTTGAAAAACAAAAGCCCTAATAAAGTAACCAACACTGGTGGACAAATCAGAGGCCTGGATTTGAATCATGTGGCTAGGACACTGTTCTTTTGTTGTTCCTAGATGAGAGTTCCACAGCTAAGGATACGTCCACATGAAATTTCTTCGGTGTTAACTTGCACCTAAAAACACCTGGAAACTTCTGACCATCTGATCAAACTTAATCTGGGAAAGTTTCTACAATATGAAACTATAAGGTACATTTTACTACAATTTCAGACACAATTAGTTTGTTTTTTTGTTTGTTTGATAATAGAGAATCTGTAAAACCGTATATATAAAATGTCTTCTTTGTTTTAATCTAAAGCAATAACCTCATGTATGACAGGTTTAAACTTATAAAAGTTTATGATGTAGCTACAATTTAAGAACAAAATCTTTAATAAGAACAAATTTTAAAACCTTTTTTCTACTTATCTCCTGTGGGAGGGATTAACCCTTAGCCTTCAGCGCCGCGTCAGCGTGACCGATATCCCAGTGTTCTCAGGGGGTAATGTTTAATAGATGAAATAAAAAGGGAGAAGAGGAACTCGTTCTATACATCATTCTAAAGCTCTGAGCCTCAAGCAGTGATTTCAGATCTCTGTTTTTCAATGGAAAATGTATAACGAATGTATTTGCTGAATGTGTGTAAACAGTACACAACAACAACATGCATAAAAACTGCACTACTCACATTATTATTGTAATAACGAGTCACAAACACATCCACTGCTGCGAATCCCGCTTTATTAGGAAAGATAACGCACCACGTATCATTTCAAACCTTTTATTTCCAGACAGTAACATTATGGAAACTAAATTATTGATGGAAAATGTAGCCAATAAGTGCAGGATTCTAACGATATATGGGAGGATTTTATTCCCCACGTGTGAGTCTTAGTTTTATTACTCTTTATAAACTCTTACTGGCCGAAGCAGCACGTGGTGACGAACCAAGAAGTGATGCAGCTCTCAGCTCGGCACAAACAGCTGTTTATAGCGCGTGCTAACTGGACTTTGTTTACAAAAAAAGAAAACAAAGAAAAATTGACAATCAAAAAAGTTGTTTTATCTGAGATTTGCACAAAGCAGCGATGTGGAAAATATTCTTTTTGAACAATATCAACTTTGAATAACGGACAGTAAATCTCAAAGTGTCTCCTCTTTAAAGACATGTGAATTGTGTATGGAGCCCACTTTTATCAGGAACTGTAAACATTTAAAGTGAGTCCCAAAAGCTGTGGCAAAGGGTAACAGGTTAAAGGTGCCATGTGAAAGCTTGGAGCAAATAGTTTATTTTCCAAAATCATTGTGTACTTTCTTCAGAATTTCTAACTTTAAATGAATTTTATATTATAATATATATTATAATTGATAGTCTTTATTTTGTCACCAGAGGAAAAAACTCTGATTTCCCATTTCCACTGCTCTAAACAGAGTCACAACAAGGTGGTTCAGAAACTCTACCTCAGCGTTACTCAGACTTTCTCTGACATCAGTTTTCCATAATCCACTTAAACACAGATCTGTGATGTGGTTCAGGTTTTATAGGTCGCTGCCTCACACCTGAACCAATTAAATCACCTGACACCAATTAACCGCTATTCCAGCAACCTCGTTAATGTCGTCCTGGCAATTTGTGCCCACACACACACACACACACACACACACTGACAGATAATGACAAATGATTATATCAGCTTGAATATTAAAATAAATGGCTAAAGCTTGTCTAAAAGCTGAAGTGTGAAGTGTACATAGTAAAGACACAGCGAGTGTTCGGTGTGACATGCACACACACGTCTACGCCAAACACCCAGAGAAAGTAATTGCAGTGTGGGGTTTTGGCACGTCTGAGAATAAACTTCCTGCAGGAAATGAAGTGTAGTAAATGCTGAGTGATCACACGGCCCTCACTGAGGAAATCTCACAGCACTCACAAAGAGGAATTTATACGAGAGAGAAAAACAATACATCATTTTACATGCAGAAATATGTACTGCAAAAGGTGTGTGTGTGTGTGTGTGTGTGTGTGTGTGTGTGTGTATATACATAATTATAGATACACACTGTGTATACACACTGCATTTACCTGAGCAGCATAAGTGGAACACAAGAAGTAGAAAATTCTCCTATAATTCTCATATCATTTTATATCGTTTTATATAGTTTTTATACTTTATTTATCAGTCTTCTTCTTCTTTGTATTATTTTTCTCCCCATCCTATTCCCTCATGCCCGACCGTCGTAATAAGCATTTCACTGCATGTCGTACCCTGTATGTATGTGCATTTGACAAATAAAATTAGATTAGATTTGATTTTGATTTGATTTAATACCACCTGAAAAAATGAATATATAATAATAAATATATTGAATACTTAGTTTTTGCTATGTTGAAAAAAAAAAAAAAGATTTCTGATTATAATTTCTTGTGATATTGTATTTATTAAAATCTAACATTTGAAAATTAAATTTTATACAGCGCTTTTAACAATGGATATAATTTTGAAAAGTAGCTTTACAGAATAAAATACATTAATATATACAGTAATCTCCCGCTTTCCCGCGGTTGGAATCTCGCGCCCCGGTTTATCGCGGAATTGCATTTGCCACATCACTAATTAGTTTGGCTGATTTTTTTCCAGGTTTCTAACAAAAGCAAGCATTAAAAGTCCCAAATCTTTTATAAATGAATGCGTCCAAGATTCACTACAAACTTACTGTTAAATAAAATACTATAATTAAATGCAGTTTGTTATAAACCCTACTTGAAGATATGTGTCCGATATGTGATGTGCATCGTTATAAACAGATGTCTTTAAACTAAAAAGATGAAACCGTTCAGTAGTTCAGTGAAATTTTTGCTTCCTGTGGAAAAAAAATACAATTATTCAGGTGCTCACCTGCTGTATTCGGTCCATGGGAGGTGTGAGGTATCCTGGAGGCACTGAGCTCAGCTGGAGAGTCACATTATCTACAGAATGAGCAATAAAAACAATCACTACTTATTCCCAAACTATACCCACTCAACTCTGAGCAATACTTTAATATAAATACTGCTGCCTTTATTTATCTCTAAATCAGTAAATCTTCTGTGATCCAGAACTGCTGAATAAACTAATCATCTATAAGAAATGACTGCAGTAAAAATCAGCTGTAAATCACCCAATGTGGCCACCACACATTTATATTTAGCCACGTGAACAAATCTGACAGGTGAAAATGACTCCTCCTATGAGCTAAATGGTCCAGTCATGGACGTATGGAGTATCAGCTACCAATAACACACACTAACTCCTCCTCCTTCACTTATAGGGAAACATTCTTTGATTTTTTTCCTGCAAACTGCATTATCATGAACCCCACATTCTGTGTGAAGGACAAATTTTAAACAGTTTCATTAATTATTTAATTGTAATTATGAATAATAATTGTACTTTTATATTAAAATGATTATCAATGCATATGATTTATTATGCAAAAATATACATAGTAAATAATATTTATTTTTTCAACAATAGTTTTCTAGGAGAAACTCCTCAGCAGTTTCGGTTTCTACGTGGATCTGTTCAAGCCCTGATCTGCTTTAGGTCCTGCATCAAAAGAAGGATTGAGAAAGAATAATTAAAGGAGCAACAACCCTCCTTCTCTGCAAATAACCCCCTACCCCACCCTTATTACCCCAAACCCATGCCCCCCTCCTCCAGTCCACGGGGTATTTTGCTGCTCAATAGGTGATGAATGTACAGATTAGTGAACAGAGAAACACAGGTCTCAGCAGTACAGGGAGGAACCAGCGTGAGTCAACAGACAGTCCTGTACATGTCTGAGACACGTCTGAGATCTGACAACCAGACTTCAGAGTCGATCTTATAATAAACATCAGACTCATTAAACTGTCAATCTCATTTCATTAGTGTTGTAATAAACACTCGCTTGCTCACAATACTGTCGTTATACACACACACCTCCGTTACCAACTCATACCACAGAAATCTGTTTTATTATATATACATTTATATAGAGCTCAGGAATATACTGTTCCTTAATGATCACAGTAATTAGCTTCTGATGAAGAACTCAAATCTGGTCAACTTAAAAATACACTATAGAACTGGACACAGGTTTGCTGTGTGCTTTTGAACATCCCATTCCACATTTAATCTCCATGTACTGTTAGAATGAGCTCCACTCTTCTGGGAAGATGTTTCACTAGATTTTGTGGAGATTCATTCAGCTACAAGTGTGTTAGTAAAGTCTAGGTGAGGAGGTCTGGGGTGCAGTCAGCATTCACATTCATTGTTCAACAAGTTTGGAGCTCTATAGCAGGAGATCTTCTATTCCAACCCATGGAAAGCAGATCTTCATGGAACTGGCTTTGTGCACAGGGTCATTGTCATGCTGGAACAGGTTTGAGTTCCCTAGTTCAAGTGAAGGCAAAATTTCCTGCAGCATCCAAAGATGTCCGATACAACTGTGTCTTTGACTTTGTCTAACAGTTTGGGCAAGAACCACATATTGGTGGAGAAGTCAGATGTCCTAATACTTTTGGAAAAGAGTATATTTTTTTGTATTTATTTAGTGCAATAATCCAAATATTATAAAAATACAATATTCATATGACTCCAACTTGAACTATAAAACCGTCACTAAATGCATAAATAAATAAATAAGCATTTGTTTATAAAAAGCTAAACTATTATACGACACAGAATTAAAACTCTTTGCTAAAGCAGAGATTTTAGTGCCCAGAACAAAGCTAGCAATAAACATTTTACAGAAAATAATTCTCAAAATCGAGCTAGCTAACGTTCACGAGCGTATAAAAATATATATGAAGCCAGCTAACAGTTATTAACATAGTAAAACACAATGCTAGCTAGCTTTCGTTTTCTTAGCATAAATAAATAACATATGCGGTATAGACCAGGCTGCTAACGTGCCCTGATGCTTTCAGTGAATCGATCATTTCTAATAAACCTAGCATCGTGATAATCTCTCCGTTGTGGCCGCAGATTCTAGCGAGTTTAGCTAGTCAATTTCAGCTTCATGTGATGCACATCATGTATGTAAATCTAAGCACTAGCATGTTAGCTTGCATCAGCACTATCATGTGTAATGTGTATAAAAGAGGGAAACAAATGCGTTACCATGACGATCAGTGACCTGGACCGGGTAGTGGGACTTCAGAGAGCGAGACTGAAGGAGAAAAAAGAGAAACGTCACACTTTATATCCACACACATACACACATACACATACACACACACTCTCTCTCACACACACACACACACACACACACACACACACACACACACAC
>JAAIIK010019412.1:5884-29125 GCA_014706435.1 Silurus glanis | reverse complement strand
TATATATATATATATATATATATATATATTTAGATTAGATTATTGATATATTGATATATATTTTATTTTTTTTATTACAACAAATGTCTTAAAATATCCTCTCTCAACTAGATACTTAAATACATTCATAATAAAATTGTATGCAAATAACTTTTACTGAAAGGCAATCAGTTTTAGTAAAATATGTAAATTTTAATAATCATTCTTATTAATAAACATATTCTATTTTAGGCTAAATGAAAAGAAATATGTAAATGGGAAATATGTAACACTAAATATATTTTTATATTTATATTTTGGTATTTATTCATGCATGGCATAAGAGACAGTTCATGTAAACTTACCCATAATAAAACTGCTCTGCAAAAATCACTAAAAACATGTCTTTGGGAAAACCATTATAAAAGCATGTTTGTAGCATGTCCTCTCCATGTTACACCACCTGGCTGTTACGCAGTTCAGAAAACATGCAAAAGGTGTTTAAAATGACAACTAAAAAAAATACTAAAAGAGTGTATGCACTGTACAAAAACTTTAGTTTTTTGTTATTGCTGTAATTCATTAAACAAGAACAACAACAACGACAAAACCCTAAAATTGACATTCTGAAAGCTGGTTGGTATTTGGAGACTCGGGCAAAAAATGCTGGAACTCGCTGGCAGGCTCCCAGGTGTCATCCCAAGTTTTGCCACTGCAAAGTATCATAAGTGCACATATTATTGGAACACAGAACAAAAATCAAGATTATCAAGATCGAGTTCAATTATATATTTTGATATTTGTTAAAGTGGCATTAACCCTGTCTATTTAACTGTTTGAAAAAAACACTCTTGGATTAGCTGAAAAAGGGCTATGACTTGCAGAATACTGAATAAATGTAGAAATGTAGATTTCAGCATGTTCTCATGTTGCATTCCATGCAGATCTATAAGTTGTACAGACACAGGGATAAGGATAGTGACTGCATCTTGCTCCCACTTCTATTCATCATTGTTCTCCTGTTCTTCATATTTAATACTGCTCTTCTTCTTCTCACTGCTCTAATCTTCCTCATCCATTTTAGCACCACTACCGTCAATGTTCTGGTCTTCATCGCAAGACACTACTGGAAGCAATTATTGGTCCAAACCTAAATAATAAGATGCAAGTTTATTAATTTGAGTCTTGATGTATGTATTATTACATCATCTAGTACAGTTTAGAACACAGGTCTCGTTTGACTGCAATCGGTCCTTTCTAAATCATGTAGAACTGCATTCTCCATTCTACAAATATTGCTAAATTATGACAAGTTTAGTGTTTCAAATGCTGAATAATAATTTTATACATGCATGACTCACTACTACTACTACTGTAATGCATTACTGGGTAAATGTTGAAGGTCAATGTCCTGCTCAATAAATACGCTTCAGCTAATTGTGTATAATCCATTGTGTCCACTTCAATCACAAAATTATGGGCTCTTGCTAATAACTACATATATTAATCCACACCAGGAGGTAGATCATTCTCCCATTTGTATCCAAAATAATTGAATAATATTTTAAGAATTTTCAGTCTCAGTCTTCGAGTTTTAGTACAGACTACTGACCATCGCCCATGTCCTAGCAAAAACTTGCATCAGTTTTCTATCTACCTCAGAGGATGATTAGAAGTCAAGTCAAGTCAAGAAGCTTTTATTGAAGCTTTTATTCCTGCCATGATCAACTACACGACCAGGGAGCTTTCTCTTGCCACAGACATCAATAAAAGAAACTTCCATGCTGCTTGCAAGACACCATTTTAACTTTGCCAACATCATATTGGTCATGAAATAGAATACTTAGCATTGCAATGGAGTTACATTTTTAATGAAACACGACTTACCACACAGTGCAAGACAACCAGTGGACTTTCAATTCTGCTTTTCCCTACACACACACACACACACACACACACACACAAAGTAATAATTATTGAAGCTGTTTAAGCAGTCACTGGATAGGGCACTGGACATATTGGACATATAACATATTGTTTTATTATCTTTAAAAGCCAGAATCAGTCACTAAGACAAACAAGCAGCCTAATAAAAGACATTTGACCTCATTTATTCTTTTCCCGGTTATTTTATCAAATAGGAAGATCTTCTGCCTACTACATTTTCGGCAACCTTAATGATCAAAACACAAGGAACGTTTATTAAGCAATGAATGTCAAGTTTGCAGTTAAATTCAAGTTAATAGTTATCATTTCACTTGTGAGGTGATCTGTGGTCCTGTCCATTTGTGTCCAAATGACTTTGCCCCTGCTTTTTGTCAATCAGGCAAAACGTACTGTGCCGGGTTTCCCAAAGCCCTCTTAGCTTAAGTCAGTGATTGACATTAACCACAGCCCTTGGACATTGGACACGTAAACACAGCTGAATAACTAAAAAGAACAAAATACTGTTTATTGGCTACCGATAACCTGATGACCCGAATAAATCTCATTTGCATGAAGTCAGCTTTGTCTGAGAGCAAATTTATTAATAGTGTGGATTGAAGTACACCACTGCCAAAAAACTTACCTTTTCTTCCCTTCTTCACATATGGCCCCTCCTGACTCAAGGACTGGGAGGTGGAAGATGGAGCAGTTGGAGAACAAGACTGTGGAAGGGAGAGATCTGTGGTGATAAAAGATGGAGGAGAGACAGTGTGGCAGAAGGTGCCAGTGAACCGATTAAGGTTTTTGTCCTTTTCCTCCTCTGTTGCAAAGACCTAGAACATGGCAGTGAAGGTGGAGGAGAAGAAGAGTGTGAAGTTAGAACAGCTGAGGAAGTAGTGGAGGAGCAAGGAGAGAGAGAATTTGGAGAACATGGGGAAGAGAGAGAAACAAGGTTGAGTGTATATAGAGTCTCGGACTTCTTTGTAAGGCTTTCCGGCTGCTCCACCGTGAGGCTCTCTGACTGCTCCACCTTGAGGCTCTCCGACTGCTCCACTGTGAGGCTCTCCTACTGCTCCACCGTGAGGCTCTCCGACTGCTCCACCTTGATGCTCTCCGACTGCTCCACCGTGATGCTCTCCGACTACTCCACCGTGAGGCCCTCCGAATGCTCCACCGTGAGGCTCTCCGACTGCTCCACCATGAGGCTCTCCGACTGCTCCACCGTGAGGCTCTCCGACTCCAAAATGGAACTGTTGCACTGCTCCTGACTGGGGCTTTTGTGCTGCTTTGCTATGGGGATGTCATTGTCCAGCTGCTGTGCTGTGGAGGTTTCTTTAATACAAGTTTACATTAAATTTATATCTGTACATATTAACAAACAAAAAAAACGTATTTTAAATACTAATTATTATTTCGGAACAAAAATCTTGCTCCAACCCTTAGTCAAGATAAATTCATATATGAATTTATCACATCTATTATTTATTACCCATGGGTAATAAATAATAGATGTGTTGTAGGTTGTATCTATAGACATGGATATAGAGATAAAACTTTAAGTGATAATTGCTGCTAGATATTTGACATCATGTTTTAGAATTTGGGCTTCACAGGTTTGTGATCACTCAGGTATGTCTTTTACTCACAGTTTTATTTCAGATGGCACTGTTCTGATATAATCATCATTTCTCCCCCAGGCTGTGTGTGCGTGTGTGTGTGTGTGTGTGTGTGTGTGTGTGTGTGAGAGTGTGTGTGTGTGTGTGTGTGTGTGTGTGTGTGTTCTATACTTGTTGATCTCTCTACAGGTTGGCATGCTGCTGTATTACAGGTGAAGGTTGTGCTGCTATGGTTTCAGCTCTGAGGTTGTAGTATCTGAAATTCAACGTGATTCCTGTAAGGTTGGGAAGTTGGCCAGATGTTTCCATTTAAGATAATGCATAAGGACATAGTGTTTATATTAGAGTCAGGACCATGGGAATGTAGAGGGTGCATGCGCTATTTTTGGAATCTGTACAAGTCGACGTATGGAACAAGGTTAAAGGTTGCATGTCGTTAGGAGGGGAGTTCTTGATGCTTATCTTTTCCTGGAAAATAAACTCTGTTACATCTGTTATACATTAAGCTGTTGGCAATAGCAACCCCTCTATATAAGGTGGATTGCAGACGGAGATCGGGAGAGCGTATTCCATTGACATTGAAACCTCTCCAAGAAATCCTGGATGCTTGTTTTCAAGATGCTGAACTTCTTTATAATAAACCTTATTATATACAAGAAGGACGGTGCCTGCGGAGATTTTTTCCTTCATCATCTACACATCATCACCACCAAATAAACAACAAGGTCAAACACCTCATCACACCTGAGAGAACTGAATCTGAACTACAATAAAGCAGGAGAATCAGGAGTGAAGCTGCTCTCTGATCTACTGAAGGATCCACACTGTAAACTGGAGACACTACAGTGAGTTACTGACACAAACACACACATTTTGAGGAATCTGAAGACTGATTCTGATGAACATATGACCAAATCTGATCATTCTGCTCTTTTTCTCCTTCTTTACAGATATGAGCAGTGAGGTTCCTGATCTGATCTGAGTCTCCTACAGAAGATGATGAGGATAAACTCTTCCAGGACAAAGCTCATGATACCAGCTGTGAGAGCTGTTCTTTAGCTCCAACTCCAGTTCCTGAACTCTCGAGAGCTGTGATTGGTTCTTTTGACTTTTAATCTCCACTTCATGCTCTTTTATCGTGAGCTGCAATCCGGGATCTACTGCACTGGCCAGAGGCTGCTCAAGAATGACCTCATCCTCCTCCAGCTCAGTCATGGCCTTCGCTCTGCTGCAAACCTGGAAATGTTGGTAGGCTGTGTGGTGCCTCCTGGAAGTGCTTCCCATTCTGGTAGGACCTGTTGGGTCACGAGTGCCTACATTTTTGCAAATGTTCAGCAAACTGGCACATTAATAAAATCAGCAATGTGAGCAGATCATTCTTCCTGCATCTACCAAAGTCTTCCAATGAAGGACAGAACATAAACATAACTAAATTAAATGCCATAATACCACTGACACAATACACCAGAACACCACACACAGCAAATATAAAAACATCCTGGACGAGACTCAAAATCTGTTATGATCCAGTCTACTGAAGAAGCTGCTCCGATGAGTAGTGAATCGTTTTGATCCAAGCAGATAGAAGTCCAATTAACATGATTCAACTTCCAGATTCAACTGGACATGAACTGAACATGATTCAACTTGACTTGAGAAAAGAACAACTGGATAACTGAGAATCTTCACAGACAGACTCAGTCCAGGGTCAGACCACACAGAGTAATTATCTTAGGATTCAAGGGATTAGAAATCTTTATAATGAACCAGAAACAAGACGCACACAAAAGATTTACTACAAATGGTGTTGGTATTTTGTCAAACAACTAAACTTATTTATTTAAAATATAAGTAAGTTAATATTATATATATATATATATATATATATATATATATATATATATATATATATATATATAGTGTTGTGCTAGTTACTAAAATATAGTTACTCTTTACTTCATTCAAAAAGTAACTCAGTTTCTTTGTTGATTATTAACACCAAAAAGTAATGCGTTACTGTTAAAAGTAACTTTTTAATTACTTTTTTAAAGAACCTTCTTTAATGTTTCCATTAATGCCCTTTTATGCGTTATGGTCTATACAAACACAAAACTGACTTAAACACAAAGTCATTTTTAAACACTATTTTATTGAAGTCAGACCAGCACAAACTGAATATATCACGAGGATTTCTGAAATAAATAACAAAACAAGCTGAATAATATATTCACAATCAAAAACTAAAGTGGCTTCTGCATCATAAAAGCTGCTGTGTTGAGCTCTTAAAAATGTTCCTTTCACAGCTTAAGTATGAAAACTATCAACAATGTAGAACAGAACACCGGGTTAGCTTCTAGCTTCTAGCTTCGTCAAGTCATGGAGTTCCTGGAGGTGTGGCTATCGCAGTAGATACGAGCTTCGAACCAGAAACACACAGCTTACATTTGACTTAAAAGTTTTTGTCTTTATGCTCAACTAAAGTGAAATAATGAGCATATTTCCACTTTGAGAAACTCGTCTTGCTCTCGCCTCGACTCGCCATTACTGCCGCCAATGCGTCTCTGCTGTAAACAGGTTAGACTGTAGTCTACACTTCAGCCGGAATTCATTCATTTAAAAAAGCAACGCACAAACGCACCATACGGTAACGGAGTTACTTTATTTTAAAATGTAACGCGTTACAGTATTAGTTACTGTCAAAAGTAACGTGTTAATGCCCAACACTATATATATATATATATATATATATATATATACACACAGTGATACCTTGACATACGAGTGCCTTGACCTAAGAGTTTTTTGATACGCGAGCAAAAACTTGAGGTACGAGCTCGAGACGCCGCTGCTAGATGGCAAATCGAAGCCAGAAAGCGAAGGTGGTGACGAAAATTAAGATAAGCAAAGAAGAAAAAGTAAAAATTTAAAAGTTTAGGGATACGTAGTTGTCAGGGTGTGAGTGAAACGGGAGGCGGAAGCCGGAGTCCGGTTTTATTGACACGAGTGAGGGAGAGAAAAACACACAAGCACACACACACACACACACACGCGCGCACACACACACTCACACACGCACACGGCAGTCCTTCGGTTGAGTAAGTCCGAGGTGCGCTTGAGGAGATGCGTAGCTGATCCGAGATGCACGGGGAGGGGAAGCGCAGCCGGTACGGGATTGTGGAGTCCTAAAGGGACGGACGCATAGAGTCCTGTCTGAAACCCGGAACACGGAAACATGCAACACGTAAAGTCCAACACATACAATAACGAACGGGGAGTGAGTGTGAGTGAGGAGCTTATATAGAAGCGGGGTGGGGTGATGATGAGCCCCAGGTGAGCGTGATTAAGCCTGGAGCTCCAGAGAGAGTGGAGGCATGATTGATGATGAGCCCCAGGTGTGCGTGGTTAAACCTGGAGCTCTAGGGAGAGTGGAGGCATAGAGAGCCACCAAAGGGATCCCTGACAGTAGTGTACAGGAGTGATGGTAAAAAAACGAGTTTTCCCTCCGCCTCCGCTTATCGCCTCTACTACCTACCAATTTTTTAATTATCTGAAGTCGACGGCGATGTACTTTCCTACCTTTTTGGATTTCTAACAATTCTTGTATGACTATTGTGTCATCTTGTGTTTATAGTCAAGATTTCATACCTATTAACAGAATTAAAGTTCAAAGTCTCTGTTGTAGCTGTTGGTAGGTCTGGTAAGGTGTCATCATTGGGTAATTTTGGCATTGAAATTGTCCATTCTACTTTGTCTTTTTCTATGTCTTTTCTGTCCATCCAATTTTGAAGGTTCTGGTAGCGGAATATATTTATCTTCATGGTTACTGGAAGTTGTATTGCTTATTGAGCTTGTATCTTCCATGCACTATTGCTGGATTGGCTGTCCTCTCCGCTTCATTTCTCTGCATTCATTTATTTTAGGACTTGTTAAACATTATATGGGTCTCTTTCCTGTTGTTCCATTTCATGGCCAGCTGTATCCTGTCATGTTCCTTCCTTAGACAGTCCTCTTTTGCCATGTCCAACAATCCTCATAGACACCTCCTTGAGGAGGATTTTGGATGGTGTGATTTCTGTTGAAGACTGCAGCGTGTCTCAATTTGCGATAAAATCGTATGGGAAGAGAAGATCCCAGTTTCTTGCCACTTCATCCACCACCCATCACAGCATTCGCTTCACATCTGGTTTAAGCAGTCCTTATCTGATTCACCTGCTGCACCCGACATAGACCTGCCAACCTTGATACAAAGACTCTCCTTAAAGAGAAAAAGAGGGTTTTAAAATCAGGTAAAAAGGAAGAGCTTAAAACTGATTTTGGGAGTGGGCCCAGTAGATAAATTCTGATCAATCTTTGTTTCTTATGAGAAAGTAAAAAAAACAACAACAACTAAATCATGAAAAATGTGCTAAAGGAAATAAATATGAATATATTAATTAATAAATATAATTATGTAATCAATAAATTATAAGTTACATATATAGCGCTCTCCATGCAGTGTGCAGTCTCACATGTAAAAACAAACAGCACATGGCATCAGTGATTCACCTCTAGAGGCTCCTCTCGTAATCATAGCGGACCCGAAGGATGAAAAACTATCAGCATGGATTTTTGCTGATAGCCAATACTTCCAACTATCAGTGCTGTGACCTCTAATAAAACTGCCACATGTTGTGATTTCCATTAGAGTAGCATTCCTGTATGTGATGTAGTGTCGTCTAAGGGCCCGAAGATCACGGGCATCCAGTATGGTTTTCCAGCCTTGACCCTTACACACAGAGATTGTTTCAGATTTTCTGAATCTTTGGATGATATTATGCACTGTAGATGATGATAAATTCAAACTCTTTGCAATTTTTCTCTGAGAAACTCCTTTCTGATATTGCTCCACTATTGTTCGCGGCAGCATTGGGGGAATTGGTGATCCTCTGCCCATCTTGACTTCTGAGAGACACTGCCACTCTGAAAGGCTCTTTTTATACCCAATGTTAGTGTTAAAACTGTTTTCACACTATCTCACACACATTCCTTTGTCTGTTCAGTGTCTATAAGGTATTTACGATGTTAGTCTGTAAGGTAAACAGAGAGTCTTATCTGGGGCTCACAAATCTCGGGCTGGTATGTCCTCTTGTCTAAACACTTTAGGCCAGCTTTCTCCCCAATATGTGTGTGCGTGTTCGTGTGTGTGTGTGGACTGTATCATCCTGTGTATAAATACGTGTCTGCCACTTGCAATAAACTGAAGAGGAACATTTTGCCACATTCTGTGTGCGGTGTGATTCTTCCCTGAATTCAGAAAGGCACTACGGAGCATCACAGGTCGTATGGAAAACCTCTCCAAGTTTCGTTTGGGCATGATAAAAATCTAACAGTTTTGGTGTCAGAAGCGAGATACTTTCCGACAATATCCAGAGGGAAATCACGCATCAAGGTAAGTTTTAGGTACTTCCTTGTTTGCGGGGATTGTCCCGTTTGCCAGCTAATAGGGCTGCATGTGTGTTCGTGTCTTGGTTATGCATTAATTGTTTAATTAATGATAATGTCCTTTGGTGGGATGATTTCGTCGCGACATGGTTTTCCTCACCTTAGACGTAAGATGCAAGATTAGAAGACGTTTTTTACGGTCTGTCTAATATAGGCGATATTGTCTGAAGTATCCAAAAGAATCCACGATAATTTTTATATGCCCGAAAAAAATAGATAAATGAAAAATTAATTGTTTTAAAAAAAAAAAAAAAAAAGTGAGAAAAGAGAAAAGGAACTAAAGAAAAACGGACATTTTGAAAAGACTTTCAAATTTTTCAAAAGACTTCAATCTTGTTTTGGCTTTAAAGTCTATTTTTTTCTCCTAACTTACAAAATTTGTGATCCAATTGGAGAGACTGGATTACCTTTTTGTTTGAAGACTGTGATCTCCCTGGTGCCTGCGCAGCTGTATTGTCTGAGTGTTATGTGTTGTGTGTATTGTCTGTGTATTAAGTGTTGTGTGTCTGTTCTTTGTTCTGTGTAAAGATGATGGGTCATAACATTTCTCGCTTACTGCCGGAAGAAAATCCCAAAGATTTTGTGTATAGGAATAGTGCTGGATTTTGGACTAATCCTTATTTAGATCATTTGGCAGGATGGAGTGAATGCATGTCGCAGGTAGATAATTTTCCTAGACATGGGTCATTCAAGACCCGCGATATGGAAAATGCGTATTCTATGGTGAACGGTGGATGGGGCGATCCGAATTGGGACTACACTTATATGCGTGAGTCCTATGATAAATGGGTAAATATGAAGAAGTACTGTGACAAAGGTCCAGAAAGAGTCAATGCTTCTAAATGCTCTTTGAATAAGAAACAATCGCCTCCACCATACAATTCGACACCGTCTACTAGTCCTGGTCTTTATCCTGCGCTGCCTGTTGATACATCTTTACAGACCGCTTTTGCATTTGTACGAGAGCAAAATGAAGTACATGTTAAACCAGCGAAAGCTAGTGATATTGATGCTATATGTAGGAGTCTTCCTATTCCAACTAACCCCACAAAATATATACAGACCTTAAAAAGCCACACTCGGTATGCACAGTTAACGGGCCCTGATTTTAGAACTATTCTTTTGCGTACATTGGGAGATGATGTTACAGAGGAGTTGATCGTAGAAAAATGTCCGACCCTCGCGCGAGGTAATGATGCCATTACAGGCGAGGGCACGGCTGCGAACCGTCACCAGATTTTTTGGGAAAATGATGCCAGTGTAATGCAAATGTATAATGAGTTAAAGGATTTTCTGGATAACAGAATAGCATCCAAGCGTGACATTTCACATGCAGCTAACACTAGGCAGGGTTTTAAAGAAACGCCGTCTGCCTTTGTGGTGCGTTTTAAAGCAGCATGGGAGAATGATTCTAAACTGCCAACTGATGATACACACAATGTGTTGTTTATAAATACTTGTTTGAATAACATGAAAGCTTCTCAGGCTCAACTGATTCGCATCACGACGGACAGATTACTCGAGAAGTCGGTAGATCAGTTCTGTGCTAGAATTAGAGATTTAGATGCTGCTGGAAGTTTTCAGTCCGTTTCTGGTTCAGTTAAGTCTGAACCCACTATGTTCTTTGCTGCAACAGGAAGTGGTGCATTCCACCCACAGAACAAATCTCAAGGAGGAGGTTTCAGGAAAAGGGGGAGGTGCAATTATTGTGGGAAGTTTGGTCATTGGTTTAGAACTTGTAGAAAGAGAATGGGAGATGAGAAAAGGGGCGTAGCCACTCAGCGAGTAGAGAATGCAGACCAGCATGCAGTTGTGCAGAGGCCCACACAGCAGCAATATCCTACTCAATGGATCTCTGCATAGGGCAGCCTACGGAGCGATGAACCCCATGATTATTCGATGATAAACTTTATCCTACAGTAATCACCCTTCAACTTTGCCTAATATCACGTTGCGCATAGACAATAAAGACTATTGTTTTCTTGTTGATACTGGCGCTACATGTTCTTCAATTGCTGGGGGTGAATATTCTGGTCCCATTTCAGGAAAAAGTATCCGCTCCGTGGGAATAGATGGGGTTCCAATTTCATGTCCTGTAACTCACCTTTTGCCTGTGGTGACACCGACTGGTACAAATTTATATCATAGCTTTACAATAATTGCAAACTCGCCTTTAAACCTTTTAGGAAGAGATATGATGCACAAAATGGGAATGGAAATTCTGTTTTTTGAAACCAATGTCTCACTGTTTTTCTTTCTGTCCTCATGCTCTCAACTGAGCCACAGCCACATCTGGAAGATTTATTTCAGGGTGGTAAAGAAGTCGTGCCTGATGAACCAAATTTAGGTGAAGTTAACCCTAAATTATGGGCCTCTCAAAGAAGAGGCAGGTTTAATCCAGGTAAAACCGTATCATACACTCGTGAAAACACACCATCCGATTTTTGTTAAACAATATCCATTGTCGACAGAGAAGAATGTTGGCATTGCTCCAGTTATTGACAATTTATTGTCACAAGGTGTTTTGATCGAGACACATTCACAGTATAACACACCGATTAATCCTGTCTTAAAGGCAGATAAAAAATGCTGGAGGCTAACATAAGATTTACGTGAGATTAATAAATTAGTTATTCCGTTAGCTCCTTTGGTGCCCGATGTAGTTACCATTGTTAACTCTATACCAGCGACTCACGGATTTTTTACTGTGATTGATCTTTGTTCTGCTTTTTTCAGTGTCCCTTTGGCCTCAGAGACGCAGACACTTTTCGTTTTTACCTATAGTAGACGTCAATTCACCTGGACACGTCTTCCTCAAGGCTTTGTTGACTCGCCAGCCGTATTCTCCGCTGTAGTGCACAGAACTTTGGCTGATAACCACCTGCCGGAAACAACCTGCATTCTTCAATACGCAGATGACATCCTTGTCACAGGACCGAGTACAGCTTGTGACTAGGTTTTCAAGACCTCTGACTGTGAAACAGATGCAGAGCTTCTTGGGACTGGTGAACTACTGCCGAGCATGGATCCCTGACTGCGCACAGCATGATAAAGTTTTGCGTACTGCTATTGATCACAAAGCTCCTCCATCACATCTCATTCTGTGGTCTCATGAAATGACTGACAGTTTTGCTGCCCTCAAGAAGGCTATACAGTCTGCTCCAGCTCTAGGTCTTCCGAGTTATGCTAAGCCTTTTCAAGTTTATGTGCACGAACGTGGTGGTTCGGCTGCGGGGATCCTAGCCCAGGAACACGGTGACAGATATCGCCCTGTTGCGTATCTTTCCAAATCTTTAGACAATATAACACAAGGGTTGCCCTCGTGCTTGCGTGCAGTGGCTGCTGCGGCTCTGATGATCCGGGATGCTGAGAAAACGGTGCTGTCACATCCTTTGATACTGTACACCTCAAATCAGGTAACAGCTAATTTATACAACCTCGACAAACAACATGTGACAGGACAACGTAGATCTGGTTATGAAACTACACTCTTGGTAACGGAAATCGTAACTATTAAGCCTTCTTCTCAGCCGCATTCAGCTGTAGTAGCGCCTTACCTGATGTAATAGTTGAAGCTAAATCATTACCATACACATCAGCACAAGCTGCAGAATTGGTCGCACTTACAAGAGCATGTCAGTTGTCTGAAGGTAAAGTAGTGACTTTATACACTAATTCTAAGTATGCTTATGGTGTTGTGCATGATTTTGCTGAAACATGGAAGCAAAGAGACTTTAAAACAGCTGATGGAAAGCCCATAGCACATTTTAATCTCATAGGCGACCTTTTAAATGCTGTTCAACTCCCTGCCAAAGTGGCCATAGATTTTACACATATGCCACCTGTAGGAAATTTGAGATACCTGTTGGTTATAGTTGACAGATTCAGTAAGTGGCCAGAAGCATTTGCATGTGCGACAGAGAATGTTAAAACGGTTATCAAAATATTAACAAAAGAGATCATCTCTAGGTTTGGTATTCCTAGTGTGATTGAAAGTGATAACGGCACACCTTTTGCTTCAAAGGTAAGACAACTTTTGACTAAAAGTTTAGCAATTGATTGTTATTTTAATATTTCCTATCACCCACAGTCAGCTGGAGTGGTAGAGAGAACAAACAGATCCATTAAGGAACGTATTACTAAAGCCTGCATTGAAACAGGCCGAAATTGGACTGTTGTTCTCCCGGTAGTACTCACAGAAATGAAAATAACCCTATCTTTAACAAAACTAACCCTATCTCTAGCAAAACTAATCCTTTGAAAGTTTTATGTTCTAACCTTTCATGACCCCATGGGTCAGGGGACGCACTGGCATTTCTTTCTTAGGTAACCTGGAAGTGATGGTGGACGACTACGTTTCTGCCCTGGTTGAGAAATTGAATTCTATCAGTGCTGATGTTTCACTAACTCTTCCTCTGCCCACAGATAAGCCCACACACCCTTTTGTGCCTAATCAGCAGGTCCTGATAAGAAGTCTGAAGCCCATCAAGGACGTTGAGCTGAAGTATCTGGGTCCAGCGACTGTTCTAGCTGTAACCAGAACTGGAGTTCTGACTGATTATCAGCCACAGTGGATACGCGCAAGCAGGATCAAAACAGCACCCATTTAATCTATGCACTAATTGGTCTGTTGGCCTAAGAAGCCTACCTAAGTGAGTATTCAGGGCTGAAACAGTTGAGAGCCCACGGAAAGATCTTTTCTTTTTAGTAGAAAGGGGGCCACCTCCGGGGTGAAGATCAAACTCACTTGACTGTTTCGTTTAGCTTACCCTGATACCCGCTCTAGGTCTAAATTCTATAACTATATGTGCATAGATGTAACTAGACTCCGAATTTTTTTATTCTCTTTGAATACATTATTCAGTGAGAAGAAACTGTTATGTATACCTTATAATACTGCTTATAGACATACTGAACAAGCACTGAGAAACAATTGTCTCATGATGTCTTGGAGAACGTGAAACAACTGCTGAACAAAGTTTTTGGAGAAGATTAAGAATTTGTTTACGAGTGTTGAACACTATTTTGTTTTTGGAATGATTCTTGTATGTTGTTGGAATTGTACTATGTATCTTGCCATGTTGGATGAAGACAGGCCATAAAGGCCTCGATTTGAGTGGTGATGATGAAGGATTATTTGCATGTAGGGAAAGAATGAAATGGAATCTGTATGTTTTTGTTTGTCTTTATCTTTTCATTCGCAGTTTATGTCACAGGTTCTGTTCCCAGGATGAACATCCTACGTTTTGGTGTGTGATGCTAAATCATAAATGATTTAAAGTGGCCATTGTTAGTGTTAAAACTGTTTTCACACTATCTCACACACATTCCTTTGTCTGTTCAGTGTCTATAAGGTATTTACGATGTTAGTCTGTAAGGTAAACAGAGAGTCTTATCTGGGGCTCACAAATCTCGGGCTGGTATGTCCTCTTGTCTAAACACTTTAGGCCAGCTTTCTCCCCAATATGTGTGTGCGTGTTCATGTGTGTGTGTGGACTGTATCATCCTGTGTATAAATACGTGTCTGCCACCTGCAATAAACTGAAGAGGAACATTTTGCCACATTCTGTGTGCGGTGTGATTCTTCCCTGAATTCAGAAAGGCACTACGGAGCATCACAGGTCGTATGGAAAACCTCTCCAAGTTTCGTTTGGGCATGATAAAAATCTAACACCCAATCATGTTGCCAATTGACATAATAAGTTGCAAATTGGTCCTCCAGCTGTTCCTTATATGTACATTTAACTTTTCCGGCCTCTTATTGCTACCTGTCCCAACTTTTTTGGAATGTGTAGCTCTCATGAAATCCAAAATAAGCCAATAATTTGGCATGACATTTCAAAATGTCTCACTTTCAACATTTGATGTTATCTATATTCTATTGTGAATAAAATATACGTTTATGAGATTTGTAAATTATTGCATTCCTTTTTTAATCACAATTTGTACATTGTCCCAACTTTTTTGGAATCGAGTTTGTACATTTTACAAATGCATGTAATATTTACAGATAAAATAAGTACAACAAAATTCTATTAATAAAAATGTTTAAAAAAAAATACGTTACATGTCTGAAATGACTTGGCATTAACAAAATATCAGTTCAGGCTTGTTTTTAAGTGTAAAAATTATATATGAAGTAGTGGTGTATTACATACATTTTATATTTGTCTTCCAAATAGTTATGTCATTTGTTTCATAGCCTAGGTGTTCATCAGTCTGCCATTTGTTATATTAAATTGCAAATAAAAAAAAAGGTTCTGTTGTTTTTCCATTTAGTAATATTCATAATGTTTTAAGGCAATTTTATATGTAACGGTAATGATTTCTCATATAAAAATGTACATTCCCGCGTAAATTCACGTCTTGTGTAGGAATTTAAAATGATGAACTCGTCCAATCAGCATTAGACCTGATTCCTGATTATTGTGGGAGCAGCCATCTTGAAGAAGTTAACAAGCCGTTATTGAGAGCGCGCTAATCAGCAAGCACGTGGAGTTCTGCACTGGTAAGAGAAAAGTGATTTTTTTCTTTAGACCTTGAAAGACTTCACCATACAGATACCTGTTTGTGACAGAGGGCATATTTTGTCGTCATAATAAATATGTCGACTTAGATTGTGGGTCTTATATGTAACGATCAAATCATTCACTTTTTTTCTTTAATGCTGAATAGTGGTGTCCCCCCGAGGAGAGTGGGAACAACTTTATTTTTTTGTATGATTAAAAATTATTTCCTGTTGATCTTGCAGCAAAATACTAGACACATTGAGGGGTTATGTGCTGCATTGTAGAGTTCATAGGAATGAACCCCATTGTTTTTTTAAGTGTGTTAGTGATGACTGTAAGCGGACATTTTGCACTTACGCGGCTTTTAAAGCTCATTTCTATCGCCATCACAATGAGTCTGAACCCTCTGTTACTCCCAGAACCTTTGTTTCAGATTTGAAATGCACCATGTCGCTGTGTGACCGCCAGTTTCACACCGTTAAAGAACTTATACACCACTTAAAAGAGCATATAGTGGAGGGGCGACCTGTGGTGTGTCCTGTAACAGGTTGTAAAAAAATGTTCACTGTTAAATCATCATTTACTGCTCATATGTCCAGGAAACATAGAGCATGTTCGAGTGATAGCATAAGTGACATTTACAGGGAAGCTATTTTTCAGTCTTCCTCCTCCACTGCATGTGAAGATCCTTCCCAGAGCCTGAATGATGCAACACCTGAAGCCAGTGAATTACCACAGAATTTCAGTGAATCATTTCTTAGGACTGTGTGTTTATTCTACATAAAATTGCAAGGGCAGCTCCTGCTTCCAGCTTCAACAATACAGACAATTGTTGAAGAGATGCAGAATGTACACGAGTTGGGACAGGATTACACTTTAAGTAAACTACATTCACTTTTGAATGATGAAATATGTATAACAGATGATATTGTTAGGAAAGTCTGTGAATGTGTAAAAAATTCAGATCTGTTCTCTTTCTGTCATCAGAGACCACTGAGAACAACATATTCAAGGGCTCAAACATTTAAGAAAATGTTCCAATACATAGAGCCTAAGAAAGTGTCATTAGGCAATGATGAAAATATGACACAAAGGTTTGCATACTACATACCTGTGATACAAACTTTACGAAATCTATTGAAATCGGAATTATGGAAGTATTCAGTGTCAGAAACATCTTGTAAAACAGACTCAGATGATTTTGGTGACATAAGTGATGGCAAAAACTTTAAATGCAACCATTTCTTCCTTGAAAATCCAAAATGCCTAAAAGTAGTTCTTTACCAGGATGCTTTTGAAATTGTCAATCCACTTGGTTCTGCTAAGAAAAAGCACAAAGTAGTTGCAGTAGTAAATTTACCTCCGCATGTACGGTCCAATACTGATCACGTCACTTGTCTTGTTATGTGCCGAGAAAGATCTTAAACAGTTTGGAAGTGCGAAGGTTTTCTCAGAGCTATTAGTGGATTTAAAAGATTTGGAGGAAAACGGAATAACTGTGGGTAGTGAAACAGTTAAAGGTGCTCTGTATTGTATCGCGGGTGATAATTTGGGTTCACACAGCATTTGGGTTTACTGAAAATTTCAGTCATTCTCAATACTTTTGCCCATACTGTGAAATCACACAAAGTGAATTTCAAAGTGATGACCCAAGTGTTTGTGGTCCACAGCGCACCCCTGAAAGTTACGATTCTGCTGTTTGTGATCAACAAACTAAAGACAGTCAAGGCAGCAAAGGAATAAAGGTAAACTCTGTTTTTAATACTCTGAAATCTTTTCATGTTTGCCAGCCTGGTCTCCCACCTTGTTTAGGCCATGATATTTTTGAGGGTGTCTGAGCCTATGATATTGCATTGTACTTGAAGTATTTCATTAAAAATAGGCAATGGCTTACATATTCAATTTTGAACAGATGCATCAAGCAGTTTAAATACAAAGGAACTGATGCACTCACAAAGCCATGTGCTGTCAACTCAGAGGTGCCCAAGCTTTCCGGACAAGCTGTTCAGAATTGGAATTTCTTAAGGTTGCTTCCTGTTTTAATTGGTGACAAAGTGCAAAATCCTGATGATGATGTGTGGCAGCTAACTCTCCAGCTTAAAGATATTGTTTATTTGATTTGTGCACAAAAGATTTCATCAGCACAGGTAGCCTATCTTGACATTCTAATCCAAGAATACTTGGAATCAAGAAAGTCTTTATTTCCGGAGTGTCCACTAAAACCAAAACATCACTTTTTGAGGCACTACCCAGCACTAATTTTTACATTTGGCCCTTTGATTAGATTGTGGACAATGCGATTCGAAAGCAAACACAGCTACTTCAAGAGATGTGCCAGGCATTCGAAAAACTTCAAAAACATCTGCCTAACATTATCTGAAAGACATCAGATGTTTCAAGCATATCTTTCAGCTGGACCAGGATGCAGTCAGCTTCTTCATGTCAAAGACGGTTGCACTTTTTACCCCAACCTTTACAGTGAATCAATTAAACATGCAGTGCGAGAGTTTAGCTTTTCAGAAGTTAATACTTGTGTATCCACAGACATAATGTACAGAGGTACCTCATATAAAAAGGGTCTTTTCCTTGTGTTGAAAAATGGTGAGTCCACTGAGTTTGGAGAACTACTTATTATTTTAATTCAAAATAATGCAGCTGTGTATTTTGTGATGGAAATGCATAAAGCTGACTATCATTCTGAATCCCACCTGTACTCTGTGACAAAACAAAGTACCAGGGTGCAATGTCTTAGCAGTAATGACTTGATTTTTATCCATTATCATCATACATTGTTAATAGGCACTAAGTCATTCCACTGAAACACAGTGTGCTGTCGGAATAAAACATGTTTTGGGCACAGTGGTGAAAAAACAATACTAAAATGCTATATAAATATAGCGAATAAAATGTGAACATATGCAGGACTGTGCAAAAGTCTTAGGAACCTTGCTATTTTAACCTTTCAAAAATGGTTTTGAGCAAGTTATTTATATATTTTGCTGTAGTGTATCAGTAGGAAATATCAGTTTACATTTCCAAACATTTCTTTGAACAAATTTTAATAATCCAGTGAAACTTTTGTATGAACAAAGAGTCTGGCATCAGTTGCTGCACAAAAACACAGTTTTCACCGTTTATATAGGTTTTTCCTATTTTTTAAATAATTCACAAGTAAATTTGTATTTTGTACATAAATATTCTGGGGAGTGTACAGTTTAAAACTGTAAATACGTGTACATTTTTACAGGATATATTTGTATTTTATACATAAATATTCTGGAGAGTGTACAGTTTTAAACTGTTTTAAAGTTTACATTTTTAGTGTATTTTTAACTGAATTATTCTGGCAACCACAGCTGCCAATTTTTTTTTGTCAAAACGACAGGTTTTTTTTTACAGTGTAAGTGTTCTTGTCTAAAGAAGGTTAGGTTGTAACTACGTTGTAAACTATTTTCTATGTCTGTCATTTGGCACATCAAAAATATCAAAATCCCACCTGTCTAATCCCATTTCATCCCACAGAGTACAATTTAAAACCATCACAAACTGCCCAATCTGCCAACACTGATAAAGAAAATATTGGTAAAAATTCAAGGAGTTCAATTCTGAATTCTAAATCTTTCTTTTTTCTCTCATCAGGTCCTTCAGATTTGCCAGCTTCCAACATTCCTCTTTTATTTTAATCCCCCCACCACACACACACACACACACACACACACACACACACACACACACACAAAATAGCAAAAGGCACTTTTAAGAGCCACGTCTGTCTTGTTAACCTGCTCTCTCTCTCTCTCTCTCTCTCTCTCTCTCTCTGTCTCTCTCTCTCACTGTTTACATCTGTTGTTGTTGTTGTTGTATCTGTCCGTCTTTCTGTCTGTTTCTGTTTCTGCCCCTCACCATGAGTGATTCAGAACTACAAGAACAGTTTATGCTGCTGGATAAACTGGTTGAGCATCAAGAAATCAATGATGATCTCCAAAGTCTTGATGACTTACTTCAAGAGCTGCAGGGAGAGGAGGAAGCAGCAGCAGTAAAAACACCTGAACCAAGGGTACATTGGAGAAAAAGAGACCGTGATGGAAACATTGTCTATGCAAGACCAAGATCAAGCAGGAATCAGTCAAACGAGGGTCAGTATAATTTTTCATTCAAGATATATTGAATATCTGGATTGTTTAGGCACTTATGAATGTATCAAACAAGGAATATGATGTAAACAATCAAACCAGAAGCACTGATTTTAAACATGAAAATAAATTGAATAAAATACAGTATTTTTTGTAAAGAAGTATAAGCTTCACTAAATGATTGGTCTTGGTAAGATTTGTTTGAAGCAGTTTGTTCTGAGTGTGTTGTCAGTGGCCAACCAGCTTGTTTTTTTATGATCTGCTTCTACAGCAAGCATGTTTATTTGCTTTCCTCATCTATTTGACACCTTATAGACAGAAAACTGCAAGCAATTGAACTGTCTACATTTGGGTTTGGGAAATAAAAAGTCTGCTCGTCCTCTCGACTAAATGTTAAACAGTGAGCTGGGACCATTTTACACTGGTAATAAGGGAGATCAAATTGTGGGACAAGTTGTAAATGTTCTGAATGTTGTTCTTTGTTGTTTTTATCTGGTACAGCTGATCACATTCGGAAAACTGATCCTCACATCAATGCTCCTGACACTAACTGTGAGGTGACCTTTTCTCCAGAGACTGTTGGTGTGTACTTCATTCTGTAAATTACATAATATATATATATATATATGTGTGTGTGTGTGTGTGTGTTTAATATTCCATACTATTTTAACAGAGTGTTTCATGCAAGATCTCCAGCACTCACTGAGCGATTCTTTAGATGATGATGCATCAACTCTTGGAACCTCAAGAGATCCTCTCCTAGTTTCCTCAAACTGGAGCACAAGACAAAGTCTCATTTCAGAGAAGTGGAGGGCAGAGAGACCCCGCCTGGTGAACACGGCTGTGGCACGAGAAAATGTGGTAACACACATCTGCCAACTGTGTGGAAGCAATCCAGCTGCTGTCCGGTGTTGTGACTGTCGACCACGCCCCTTCTTCTGTGCTGAATGTGATGTCATCATGCACACCAGACATGTTCTCCATAACCGAGATGCCATGACTCCTGGATTCTACCAGCCATTGCCTCTAACAACTTTTGTTGTAGATAAGGCTCTTTCCATTGTGGTAAGTTCTTGTTTGTGTCTGGACAACATAAATATTATTCTAGGAATTGTTAGTCCTCATTCATTCATTCATTCATTCATTTTCTCCCGCTTATCCGCGTTAGTCCTCATAAGCTTTACTATTTAAATATGCCTTTTTGTCTCTTGTTGTTTGATATTAAATTTATGTGGATACTTTGTGTCAGTCAGCTTTTTGAGCATCTCTGTATACTTTTTCAGCAATGTACTTCAATACCATAGAATCGTTCCAATGTTATATTACTCAGTCAATCCAAATGATCTTAATTCACGTTCGATCTTGTTCAGTGCGCCATGTGCTTGTGGAGGTTCCTGACAAAATTTGCGGTTGTTCACCAGAGTCATTGAGGGTCAGCCCAGGGAAGACTGTTGCTGTGATCACAATGAATGGTAAGTGTGTGAAGATAAAAATCTATACATGCTCTACCTCCAAGTTTGGCACAGGTCTGTATGTAAGATCTACACATGACTTTTGAGTAATGTTTAACAAGTATACAAAGTCATGTAAAAAAAGGTTGAAATAATCCAAAACCTGATTAATCACTTAAGGTTTACATTAAAGTGGAAATGTTTTTGATTTTTTCAGGACGATATGATCTAAGCATGCCTGAGTTGAGTTGTGAGGCATGCCAAGCCACTTGGGCTGCTGGAGTGGTCGAGCTAAATCGAAGTGACTACTGGCCTGCGACCCTTAACTTTGCCACAATTTATGCCACAGATGTCTTTTTTTCATTTGAAGAAATGAAGATGGCAGCACCAGGACTGTCCTGCCAAGCTTTTTCAAGAATGCTGGATCAGCGAACTGTCCGCTTTGGTCGTGTGAGTATTACATTTATTTATCCTACAGTATTAGTAATCTTTCTGTATTCTGGGTTGAAAGGTGTTTGATGCTAATGCATTTGTTTTACATTATTAGCTGTTGGTTTCCTTACTTTTAATAGACTGGCAAGATCTCCACAGGCAGTTTTCAGAAAAGCTTTTTTGAGTGGGAGGCTGTCCGTTTTGAGGTGGACAAAATCTGCAAGGAAGAGCCTTTCATCTGTCCTGCATGCACCCCAGATATTCTGGCAGTTTCAGTAGAGGGAAACCGCAAGCATTACCGTTTCAAGAATGCAGCTAGGTATACCAAAACTGTGTATAATGTCACACTGTTGAAACAATATTAATAAGAAGAAATATCCATTTAATGTGCACAGTAAAGTTAAATTAGATTAAAATGTATCATTCAATTTTGTGTACCTGTTCTGTATATATTATTATTTTTTTTTTTTATATATATAGATCTGAAGAATAGGCCATTTTTGAAGACGTGTTTATAGCTAATGATGAAGATGTGACGAGATTTGTGGACTACATTCACAAGGCATCCAAACATGTACTGTAAAATCGCAGATGATTAGACTTTATACAGGAGTACAATTGCCTCCAACTGCAGATTTTGTTTACGAGAGTCTTATTTTCATCAACTATTTTCTATATTATAGGTCAGTGGAAGAGGTGTTTGTGGAGGGGAGCGGTCAGCAGCCAGAGAGTCCTCCCAAAGATCTGCAAGCAAGGTAGACGAGGAGCGACTGGAGCTTGCGGTGTGTCGGCATGGAGTGCTACTCTGTGCATTAAATATGTACAGGGGGGGAATTTTTGCTTATCCCCTGTACCTGCAAAAATGGCTGGCTAGTAGGCAAATCACTTTTTTTTGTATGGATGTGACCTGCAAATATTGGCCCTACCTCAAAAGAATTGCAAAAAGCTGCCCAGAGCTCCAGCACCTTCTTAACATGAAGCCCTTTCTTTCAGTATTCCATGCCAAAGCCCATGATTTTAAGTGCGAAGTAGGTGAACTTTGCTATGAGATTAATCAAATCTGCAAATGAATATCAAAACTTTCTCAGCATTATATTATTATTTCTCATTCCTAATCAGGTCAAATGGAGTGGAGCAGATCAGGATGGGGCTGGTTTAACACTAGGAGAGGAGGTGGAACAGTGCAATGCTTTCCTCTCCAGGATTGCAGTGACCACAAAACACATGTCTAAAGCAGGTAAAATGACCTTCTACTGCACTTGTTACATCATTACAGGGGGAATATGGTAATATGATATTTTCTGTGTTTGCAGGGCGCACAGACATGCTGACTCTCATGGCCATGCGCTGGAATCAACAAAAGTTCAACAATTTGGCCACCGCACTGAGCCGCCGATATCAGAAGGTAAGATAGAATCAGTAGAATTAGTTCTAGATGCTCAGTAATGAATGTCATTCATTTTTGAAGCTGTACAGGGTTATTCAAAACGAATGAACCGATATCATGACTCATTGCTTCAGTTTCTTGTCATTTCAGACCATGAAAGCTCTGCAAAGCCAGTTGCAAAACCTAGAGTCCATGAAAGTCGAACTGACAGTGACAGAGAGCCAATTGGAAGACTGGGTCAATGATGTAAAGGAGTGGGCAGACGGTGAGGAAATGACTAGTGTGTGTGTGTGTGTGTGTGTGTGTGTGTGTGTGTGTGTGTGTGTG
>JAAIIK010019396.1:0-12527 GCA_014706435.1 Silurus glanis | reverse complement strand
CCCTCAGCATCACATGACAGTCACCAATGTTACTGACAGATGTGATGCTGATTTTGCATTCAGCATCACATGAGGAACCTGTACATATTTTAATTAAATTGTAATTGTAATCCAAAAAATAATGTAATTATGAAAAACAATTATCATTCTACACAAAAGCTGCTCAAACATTTTCTTATGGGGCTCCAAAAGAATCTAACTTGATTAAGGGCCATGGGCTAAAAGTAAACGTTGCATTACACCAAACTGTATTATATTAAAACTAAAATTGCCATGGTTTCCTTTTATTTATAAATTCTTAATATTTAGAAATAAATATATATAAAAAATCTCTCAAGCTAATACAGTTTTTTTCCGATGTCTTCTAGTTCAATTAAACTTATAGTCAAATGAAATTCCATTAATAGCGCAAGAGTTCAATGTCTAATGCAGCTATTCAGGCTATAAGCAATACAGCCATATGCCTGCAATATCAGTGACCTCTAATGAGATACATGACGTTTGTGCTTATTTTTTAAATGTTTTTCCAAATTGGGCTGCAGCTGATTTACTGAAAAACTTTGAATAGTATGTAGGTGGGAATGAATTAGTTTACTTCTCAGTTTATATTATTATATTAAAAAATAAAAAAGTTGGTAACTTAGATATTAATTAATGTAATAATGAGACATTAGGGACAAACTTACACTTATTAAGAGCAATCTTTATTCATCTTATTCATTCGTTATCACCACATTATCTGTGTAAAGCTGCTTTGAAACAATGTGCAGTGTTAAAGCGCTATACAAATAAAAAGGAAATAAATTGAATTAATGACAACCCCCTTCCTGTTTTTTTTTTTTTCCCCGTTTCTCATATATTTCATAATGAGCCAAATCATAGGTCACCATGGGATAACTTTGGATCTCTGACCGTAATTTAGTCCTCTCTGCTCTACACTGATTGTATTTAGGAAAATGGAAACAATAACTTCATCTAGATCAAAGTTTTTAACATGCAGAGGTAAACATGTAAACAGCTCCATCTAGTGAGAAAAGCATGAATCTGCTGCAGTCATGTGTAGTGCTTTTTGTACAGTGGAGTTGGGTTTCCTGTCACTGTGGGCGTCAGAGCGCAGTAGTACAGTGCAGAGTTTCTCTGCAGGCGTCGTCACGGCCTTACAGCACTGAAGGTGTCACTGCGTTCCTCATCTCCGCTGTGGGTGTCACTCGGCCTCTGGACACCACCCGGGACGTTTTTCGGCTCCCGGTCTCCACCTAGTGCATCACTCGTTCTCCGATCTCCGCTACGAATGTCAGGGAGCCACCTGCCACGCCCCCTTTTGTGGCTCTCATGCCTCCGCTCTCCCTGGAGCTCCAGGCTTAACTACGCACACCTGGGGCTCATCATCACTCCACCCCGCTTCTACATAAGCTCCTCACTCTCACTCCCTCCCTTGTTCGTTATTGACTGTGTTGGAAGATACGTACTGCTGTATGGGGTCACTGTTGCATGCAGTACTCTATGCGGTCCGTTCCATTCGAACTCTACTATCCGGTACCGGCTGCGCTTCTCCTCCCCACGCATCTTGGATCAGCTACACTTCTCCCGAAGCGCACCTCGGACTCTCTCAGCCTAAGGACTGCCGTGTGTGTGTGTGTGTGTGAGTGAGTGAGTGTGCTTGTGTGTATCTCTCTCCCTTAAACCTGAGCGAGCTGTATTCCAGCTTACGCCTCCTGTATCACTCACACCCTGACAGTGGGAGGGGAAAACGCAGAATATTCCGGAACTGCTGCAATCAAGCATTGAACCAGTTTCCAGGTGGTGGCCTGTAGAAGGCAAAATAAAAACTAGTGTAATACCTTTATCATACTTTATTGTACATTATTGTTTACTGGTGTTACAATATAAAAAAAAAAAAAAAAAAAAAAAGTACAGATTTATTTTTTATGAGCCAAGTATTCCTGTTATTTTTCTGTCGGCTTGTTTTCTTTTACAGAATTCTGTCAAGACACTATATATATTTAATACAAAAGTAAAAAATAAAATTAACGTAAAACTAGGTAAATTTAAAAAAATAGGTAACCAAATAATTAAAAGGCATAAGTGTAACGATTGTAATGGCAGCATTGAGCAAGGTGGAAATTGAGTACACTGTTGCCATGGAAAAATAAGCATTAGTTTAAGTTTATTTGGAAAAAGTAAGTCTTCACCAATTGTTTGAAGATAGCTAGTGACTAAACTGTTTGGACATCTAGGGGAAATTTTAAGAAATAAATTAGGCAGGAGCTGCATTTTGAATCATTTGCAGAGGACAAATTGCATAAAGAGGTAGATCTACCAGCAGAGATTTGCAGTAGTCCAGGCTCAAAATGGAAAAAAAAAAAAAAAAAGGGCAAATCCTAATTTTGTAGAGAAGAAACTGACATGAGCATGTGACATTAGTAACATGAAGAAAGAGACAGTTGAATGTCCATGGTTACTCCAAGGTTGCGAGCAGTGCCTGAAGAGGACTGAAGTGGAGTGTTGTGTAGGGGTATCTTAAGATCCTGACCGGATCTTGGGATAGTTACAGCACAGTTTCTTTGTGTCTGACAAAAGGGCAGTCTATGTTCAATGTGCCACTTTGAAAATTATGAGAGAAAGAAACCGTTGATAAACAATGTGTTGTAGAATTTTAGAAAGAAAGTGATACCGGTCTACATTTGCTGATGTCTGAAGGATCCAGGGAAGGTTTTTTCAACATGGAAATGTTTTGTCTCGTCATTGTTGATCAGGCTCACCACAACAGTGTCGTCAACAAACTGGATGAGGGTGGTGGAGTTGGAAGTGGCCACACAGTCATGTGTGTACAGAGAGTACAGCAGGGGGCTTGGAACACAACCCTGAGGAGCTCCAGTGCTGAGGGTAAGGAGAGGAAGAAACATGTTTGCCCACCCGCTTGCTTGTGGTTTGTCTGACTGGAAATTGGAGATTTATTTACATAGGAGCAGGGTAAGTACCATGACCTACAACATAGCGGTGAGTGTTGACTGCAGTTTAGCATTTACACCTTAATTCCCTCCACAAACAGCATTTTCACATAGTTCTCTTTTCTGCAGTCCAGGCAGATCATTGTTGTGTGGAGATGATGTGTAAATGGCATCCTCAGCATAGCGGTTTTGGTGCCAAGTGATTTGCTTTGGGTCCTGTAGTGAAGCAGTCATGAAGTCTCTGACCAGATTTTCAAAAGCACTTCATCACTTCTGGGGTCAGGATACAGGTCTGCATTAAAAGGCAGGTGGGCTGGGGTTTCTTTGGTAGAGGAACAATGGTGGACTGTTCGAAGCATGATAGGACTTCACACAGGGAGAAGTTACACCTTGAGAGGTAACACTTTACTAGCTGGTCAGAGCATGCTCTCAGAACCTGATCTTTGATGCTGTCTGGTTCTGCTGCCTTCCTGTGAAATATGAGGTATATAAACAGCACCAACTAAGAGCAAGGAGAATTCCTGAAAGAGAAAGAAAGGGTTAAATTTGATGGTCAGGAGTTTCAGATTGAGCGTGCTTGTGCTGTCGCACCAGTTGTAGTTTACCATCCGACATCCCTTGACTTCATAGAATCCATTGTTCAGTCAATGCAGTAAATCAAGAAAAGCTCGACTAGTTGGATTATGTGGTCTGATATTGCTGGGATCAGCTATGTCTCGGTGAAACAGAAGGGTGCAGCCCCAAATATCTAGTTTGGAAGATTTCCTTAATCTTCTTATCATAAAAGGAGGCAAAGTCATCAGCAGTCAGGGAGGATAGAGCAGGAGGAGCAGGGGGGGTTAAGTAGTGAAGAGACAACATTGTGGAGCTTACGATGATATTGTGCAGAGGCCTTGAGCATTTCCTTGTAGACAGCAGTCTTCGCAGAAGCAACGTCCATAGAAAATTAGGTCAGGAGTGCACAGTAAAAGGAGAGTGATTTTTCCACTTTCCTCTGCTGATCAGAGTTCTTGCCGAATGCTGCGCAAGACTTTTGACTGCCAGGGGGTGGGACAAGAAGTCTTCTTGGGTTTTGGAGTTAGGGGGAAGAGTGATTGCAAAAGAATCCAGGTGATCAGAAATTTAAAGTGGGGTAGCAGTCTGTAGCTGAGGTAGAGCAAGTGAAAACCAGATCCAGGACATTTCCTCCCCTGTGTCACTAAGAACGGTCAGAGGGGTGCTGTCAGAAGGGAAAGTACTGAGGAGCGTGTCCATCTCTTCTAGGAAGTCTCCAATGGCACCAGGAGGGTGGTAGATGACAATGATGAAGAAGAGGTTGATTGGAGAGATAAAACAGTAACTGATCCATGTTTCTATAAAACAAAGATGCAAAAAGTGACTTTTTTGCCTCTTTCAAACCAACTACCTGCATGTCTTCCTTCCCCACATCCATGAACCTGCTTTTTGGCCTTCATCTTTTCCTTCTTCCTCAGCATTCTCCTACTGATATACCCCATGTCCCTCCTCTGCACATCAAGTCAAGAAGCTTTGTGTCATTTCAAATATATAGCTGATGCAGTACACAGTGAAATGAAACGTTCCTCCAGAACCATGGTGCTACACAAACAGCATAAAGCTACATATAAAACAAAGCTAAGGACTAGTAAGTATCCTAGACAAGGACTACTAAGAGTTACTTAGATTACTAAATCTTACTAGGACTAGTAAGAGAGACTCTGATGATCTTTCTTAGCTGTCCAAACTATCCTCTGCAGGGTCTTGCGATTTGAGACTGTAGTTCCCAAACCAGGCAGTGATGCAGCTGCTCAAAATGCTCTCAATGGTCCCTCTAGAATGTGGTCAGGATGGGTTATAAACCGTTATAGTTACTCAAATATTTCCCATTTTTGCGAGCTAAATTCGCTACAGGGAATAATCTCAGAGTCTACAGAACCATGTCAACATCAGTTTCTGTCCATGACTGACAGAACTGCGTCATTTTCCGGCTTTTTTTTTATTAGCACTTATCAATGGACAGTTTTCTAAAACAGCTTTACAGAGCCCAGTTTGTACCCAAGTTTGTTTATCCATTTTAAGCAAGCTTGTGGTAATTGTGGCAAGGAAAAACTCTCCCTGAGATGGGATGAGGGAAACCAGACTGAAATGGGAACCAATCCTCATCTCCATTGCACCAAATGTCTATTCATTACAGTTCAATCATTGTTAAGGTGTGCTTTTCAGTGATGGGCACTTAAATGCAGAATTGTTCATGCAAACCTCTGTCCCAAGCCATTGTAGCAGACATTAATTGCAGTCTAAATCCACTCTCATTGTTCATGATTCTGTCCGATAGGACTACCACACTAATTCTGCTGGGGTGAAGGCCATCAGTGTGGTAGAGCCATAGACACTTCCAGAAAACATGGAAAAAGTCTACTTAACATTTCAATTCCACATTCGTAAGTGGGACATAATCTTGAAACAATGATTCTCATTTTGGATGATTTCTGCATACAGTCTCAACCAGGACCCCAAAATCCCTTTTTAGAATCTCCATCTGGTGTTGCTTGTGTCTGCATGGAGACGCCTTTAATCACAGCCTCGAGTTCTGTCTCATTAAAGAGGGCAAAGTGGTTCTGGGTGGAGATCTTGAAGGCTAGTAGCAGTGGAGGGGGAGACGTCCTCACGCTCGGTGGCAGTAAAGGAGGAGCCTGAGTAAATGACAACTTGGAAAGCCATGTCCTAGGTGCACTGGGCCTTGGCAGAGAAACACATGGTGGAGGGAGTATTAGTTTCAACCCATACATTTTTCTAGGATGAGTGAGCATCAGCCCAGGACGACTACTGTGACTTTCCACTCTCACTGCTGTGCCTGCAGGTCACGGATCTGTTTTTCCATGGCCTTCAACTCCAACTCCGTATCCTCACCTCCACTTAAAGACAGAAACAGAACCAACAGAGTTTAGAAGTCAAGATGAATCAGTGGATCTGAAGTGAACTGGTTCCTCAAGAGCATGTTTAACTTGCTTGTTTATCTTTGCAAAGGGGTCAATTGTTTTCACATCTATGCAAGGAAAGGGAAAAAAAATTAACTTGAGCATGCAGGAAATTACAATTAGTAATAAACTAATTACAGAAAAGAACTATTACAGAATCAATAAATAAGTAATCTGTAAATTCAAGCATACATTTGCAAAATAAGTCAAATGTGCACTCAACTGCATGAAAACCTGACCATCACCCAAATCCATGTGAGGGCATGACTTCAGCGAAATTAAGCATATTTGGAGACCCAAATATTAAACCTTGCAGGACACCAGGATACCTCGCTGGTGTATGCAAGAGACATGTTAGCTCTTGGGGAAAGGGCACAGCTCTCCTAAATGCAGGCAAAACTGACACAAACACAAAAACAATTACATTTTTGGCCTTTCACACAGATCACAACAAGCAGTGAAATATTCATGATTATTTGGCAGTAAGAGAGAAAAGCTTAACTATATAGAATAAAATGCAGATGTATGCAGTTGTTTGTGCAACATCAAGCTGTGGAAGTAGTTAAAACAAGATATAAACAGGGATGTTGGAGTACATGTTGTGCAAACAAATCCAAAGTCTATGTTTACAGTCATGTTCAAAATAATAGCAGTACAATGTGACTAACCAGATTAATCCAGGTTTTTAGTATATTTTTTATTGCTACGTGACAAACAAGTTACCAGTTGGTGCAGTAGATTCTCAGAAAACAAACAAGACCCATCATTTATGATATGCACGCTCGTAAGGCTGTGCAATTGGGCAATTAGTTGAAAGGGGTGTGTTCAAAAAAATAGCAGTGTATGCCGTTGACTGTACAAACTCAAAACTATTTTGTACAAATTTTTTATTTCTAGGATTTAGCAATCCTGTGAATCACTAAACTAATATTTAGTTGTATGACCACAGTTTTTTTTCACATCTGTGTGCCATGGAGTCAACCAACTTGTGGCACCTCTCAGCTGTTATTCCACTCCATGATTCTTTAACAACATTCCACAATTCATTTACATTTCTTGGTTTAGCTTCAGAAACAGCATTTTTGATATCACCCCACAAGTTCTCGATTGGATTAAGGTCCGGGGATTGGGCTGGCCACTCCATAACATTAATTTTGTTGGTTTGGAACCAAGACTTTGCTCGTTTACTAGTGTGTTTGGGGTCATTGTCTTGTTGAAACAACCATTTCAAGGGCATGTCCTCTTCAGCATAAGGCAACATGACCTCTTCAAGTATTTTGACATATGCAAACTGATCCATGATCCCTGGTATGCGATAAATAGGCCCAACACCATAGTAGGAGAAACATGCCCATATCATGATGCTTGCACCACCATGCTTCACTGTCTTCACTGTGTAGTGTGGCTTGAATTCAGAGTTTGGGGGTCGTCTCACAAACTGTCTGTGGCCCTTGGACCCAAAAAGAAAAATTTTTCTCTCATCAGTCCACAAAATGTTCCTCCATTTCTCTTTAGGCCAGTTGATGTGTTCTTTGGCAAATTGTAACCTCTTCTGCACATGCCTTTTTTTTAACAGAGGGACTTTGCGGGGGATTCTTGAAAATAGATTAGCTTCACACAGACGTCTTCTAACTGTCACAGTACTTACAGGTAACTCCAAACTGTCTTTGATCATCCTGGAGCTGATCATTGGCTGAGCCTTTGCCATTCTGGTGATTCTTCGATCCATTTTGATGGTTGTCTTCCGTTTTCTTCCACGTCGCTCTGGTTTTGCTCTCCATTTTAAGGCATTGGAGATCATTTTAGCTGAACAGCCTATCATTTTTTGCACCTCTTTATAGGTTTTCCCCTCTCCAATCAACTTTTTAATCAAAGTACGCTGTTCTTCTGAACAATGTCTTGAACGACCCATTTCAGGCTTTCAAATGCATGTTCAACAAGTGCTGGCTTCATCCTTAAATAGGGGCCACCTGATTCACACCTGTTTTTTCACAAAATTGATAACCTCAGTGATTGAATGCCACACTGCTATTTTTTTGAACACACCCCTTTCAACTAATTGCCCAATTGCACAGCCTTTCGAGCGTGCATATCATGAATGATGGGTCTTGTTTGTTTTCTGAGAATCTACTGCACCTACTGGTAACTTGTTTGTCACGTAGCAATAAAAAATATACTAAAAACCTGGATTATTCTGGTTAGTCACATTGCACTGCTATTATTTTGAACATAACTGTATGTATTAATAATTCTAAGCACTTTCCTGGTTGAGATCCCAAATGGCCTGTGGGAACAAGCTCTTCATCGTTTCTGCTGGCCTTTGGGGATCATACACGATCTTCCTGATCCTTGTCCAGCACCTCTTCTTTAACAGGATGATAATATATCATGCATGATGCAGACAGCAAAGCGTTATTACTCACTATGGTACAACTCTCTGTTTTACAGATAATAAGAAATGCATTTGTGTAATTGACTTCAGCAGCTTAATCCTGAAGTTAGCAGGTGGTGTTGATAGCATAGCAGATGGGGAAAAGGGATATTGGTCAGCCTGTTGTTCAACTTGTCATTACTGCTAAATTTATATATCATTATATATAAATAAACTATTTAAAATAAAAAAAAAATAGTGGGGGGGAAGCCAATCAGATATCTGTAGCTAGCCAAGAATCACTGAGTAAGCTCAAAAGTCTGAGACGGGTGAGTGGCCATTATGTTGCATTTATAAAATTAGAATTACAATTTTGTACAGAGCAGTGTAAAGGTAAAAAAAAATATAGTCTATGTAGATGTAAAATATCTTTCTCTTGCTTCACCTACTCTCTGGAGAGAGTGAAAAATATAACAATAAAAATAGTAACTTGTAATCCTTATCCTTATCCAATAAATGAAATTATAGTTAAACAAAAAATGCTTTCCCCACATTACTTACAGTCATGACCTGATTGTTAATCATGCTGCTCATAATTCATAAAGATTAAAATATATAAATATATTTAATATGAAACATACTGAATGGTTATTTAGAACAGTGAGAAAAAAAAAAAGACATTTACTTACTCTTTCCTGTAATGTGGTGGGAGTGATGGACAGCATCTCATTTATACAACCATGGTCAGAGAATTTCATTTGGATCCTCACTCATATGAAAGCATGTGTCTTGGAGAGTATGTAATTTTTTAGGCTACAGGGACAGACACAAGTGTAGTAATATATTCAGAAAATATCAGGAACAAAAAAATATCAATGCTCAGGAAATTTCTAAACAATATAAAATTGGCAAATCAAGAATAAAACCAAAACATTGATCAAACTTTGGCTTGGTCTCAGCAAGAAACAAAGACAAATATAAAGTGGTGGTGATAAAATAGACAAATACTTGAACTGTGATTGAGTACAGGTGCAGGTCATCATTAATGGTGACTGTGAAGGTGACACATGTTGTGTCTGAAACCGCTCCCTATCTCCTACATAGTGCACTACATAAGGTGTCAGCCATTTTGTAGTGGTGTCTGAATTGTGAGTGAACAGCTTCATTCATTAAGTAAGAAAAAGCTATATATATATTATATATTATATATTATATATTTGTGTGTGTATGCTCGGTCATGCCACAGTAACTTGCTTATTTTGGTTTTGAAAAAACTTATTTTCCTGAGGAGAAGATTGGAGATTGCAGATTGGAATGTATGTGCGTATTTATTAGAAGAAGGCAGTCAATCAAGAAACACAAATACACAAATGCAAAACAAAAAGACAGTCCATGTATGTCTATGTAACTTGTATGTCTATGTAACTCATAGGTGAAATAATCCAAAGCAAGAATCAGTACACAACGATGACAGCTGACAAGCATAGGCATGTGAGAGCAAACAAAACGGCTTGGTATGTAGCAGCAATAATACTTCACAAATGTGATAGAATGAGCATGACTTATCTAGTCCAAAACAGGAAGTGTTACTCTCTTACTGGGTCTACCCCTGTTTCTGGGTGCAGTTCGGTTGGGGTGGCTTTTATGGGACTCCTAAGTGAGGGCTGGGTTGAGAATATCATCCTTGTCAACCCAGCATTGTTCTTTGGGGCCATACCTCTCCTAATCCACAAGATATTTGAAACGTCTTTGAATCCAGGATGGAACGTACAATGTAGGCTGGTGTGCCTTCAATCATGTGAGGGTTTAGGGATACATAGCTTTTATTGGCAGTGTTAGTCGAATATTCTTTGTAGAAAGCCACACTTTTGCCCCAGATTGGTACAGGGGATAAGTTTTGCTTTAATTTCTTGATGTTGGTTAGCTCTCTGGATGTGCACATGCTCTCAATCCCATACCTACCTGCTCTTCTGAAACCAATCATTGATTGCTGTGACATCAGATAACTCCCCTGACCTTGAAAACAGAGTGGGCTGAAATCATAGTATGCACTGGAAAGGAGTGAGATTAGGGGATGAGTGGGTTAGTGAGTTTTGTGCATATTCCACCCATATGAGGGACTCACTCCATTCTTGTTGCTTTCTGTGACAAAAAAGACCTTCATTGCTAGAGACTCAAAGCACTTTTGTACATCGCTCTGGATAAGGGCGTCTGCTAAATGCCGCAAATGTAAATGTAAGTTCTTGAAAACGTCCCAGTTCCTGGTTTTCCCTCTTTGCTTGTCCGTTAGCTTTGGGGTGATATACGGATGTAAGTTTCACCCGGATTCCGAGCCCTTCACAAAAACACCTGCCAGCCACGAGAAGGAAACTGAGTTCCTCGATCTGATACGATGTCCTCGGGTAGGTCCTAAAAAATTCCATGAATACTCATGCTGTTTCCATAGCAGTAGGGAGGCCATTTAGGTGTACAAATTTGTATGCCTTAGGAAACTGGTCAAAAGCGACTAAAATGGTAGCGAAACCATGAGATTTGGGGAGCTCAGTCATGAAATCTACCGCCATGTGTGACCAAGGTCATTGTCAGAGGTCACTTGAGCACATACTGGACAGCCCTTTACCTAGTTCTTGAAGTCAAAGACTAATGATGGCCACCAGAAAGTATTCTGGATGAGCTTGGTCATGCGGTGGATTTCCAGGTGCCCTGTGCTATGCGGTATGAGGTATGAGGTGTGCACCCACTCTAGGACCCTTGGTTTGCAACCTCTCAGGCACATACAGTGTGTTAGGCATTCCTTTGGAGTGGGTTCGTTGACATGGGCCTGTTTAATCCCTCTCATGATGTCCCATCGGCCTGGGGCGATGATGACCAAAGGAGGCAGAATGGGTTTGGCCGTTGGTGAACCTGGTGAAGAATAGTGCCTATCGGGCTTGGCATGGGTTCCGAAGTTTTCCCCCTTTGATATACTCCAAGTTTCTATGGTCAGTGATCAACTGAAATGGGTATCAGACCCCCCCTCCAGACAATATCTCCATTCTTCTAGGGCTTCTTTAATGGATTGTAATTCTCAGTTCCCCACATCATAATTTTCCTCCGCCATGGTCAGTTTGCCAGAGAATATACAAGCAATATTAAGAAATTCATGATCAAAATCATCAGCATGTCACCAGGAGGATGTGAACAGGGTTGTATGAAGCTCTAGTATTTGGCCCACTATTAGATAACTGACAGCGCCATCTTGTGTTTCCCTTGAAGAAAAAACTGTAACGTATAAAAGAATAGGTGTAGTTTAAACATATTGGTGTTATATTGAATATGACGATTCATTTATCAAAGAATGTGAGCCGGGTTGTGTGGTGCTCTGGTACATTTCCCACAGTAAGATAATTTACTGCGCCATCTTGTCTTCTCCTGAGAGAAAAACATTGCAACAATGTGATGAAAGTGTGACATTCACAGTAAAAAGAAATCACAATTCTGCCCTCGACACAATTTTAATTTCCAATTCAGCTCTCTATCTGTTATCTGCCAGTGTTATTTTCATGAGAAACAGGGTTTTGTGGATCAGGTGCACTTCAGCAGGGATCTCTCCAATCATGCATACAACCATCAAAAATGTCTAGGTGAGATTTTCTTTAGGAAAAAAAAGAAATCTATAAATAGAGAAGGCTTTTGAAGGGAAATATGTGTAACCTGTAAACAGATGGCATCTGTGCACGTTAGTCAGAATATGAAAAGTAACGTAGAGGGTGAAAAGTGACAGATAGGTGACCATGGTCTCAGTATATAAACAAAAATAAAAGAACAGTGCAAAAAACTGTTAAAAGCTATATTAATCATTCCTATATATAAACAGATATCCACTATTATTAAAAAATACATTACATAAAATATAACTTTTTTTATAATTGAAAAGAAAATTCCTTAAACTGCCTTGTAAATGAAGCGAAATCATCAGTATAACGGCTTTCTATCCTGATATATGCATTTCAATCCATCAAAACTGAGTCAAGGTTTTTGTACAGTGCAGCTGGATTTCCTGTCACTGTGGGCACCAGAGCACAGTAGTATAGAGCAGAGTCTGATACAGCAGCAGAGGAGATGATCAGATCCACTTGTTTTTTATCACCATCATCAATTTCAGCACTCATTCTTGGGGGTTTGTTTAAACTTAGATCTTTTCTTTGAGAAATATAAAGTAAGAACTTGGGTATTGATTTTGGATGTTGT
>JAAIIK010019395.1:12058-22904 GCA_014706435.1 Silurus glanis | reverse complement strand
CACACCTGTCCTTACTATTACACACCTGTCCCCACTATTACACACCTCTCCTCACTATTACACACCTGTTCCCACTATTACACATCTGTCCCCACTCTTACACACCTGTCCTCACTATTACAGATGTTTTTCTTTTTCTTTTGTCTTTGTAATAATGGGCTTATATTCATGAGAAACCACCTTTAAATCCTCCACTCAGTTTCACAGAAATATGTAATTCACTTTTTCCCCACCTTGTATTTCTCACATACCCAGAGTAAGCAAGTTTGGGTTTAATCAACCGGCAGTTCAGGGTGTACGTGATCGTAAGTTAATCTTGATTTCTGGAATACCCCCTAGGTCTTTTGTTTCTTTGTAAATGTCATGTTAGCAGTCTGGTTTCCCAAATCTCCTTCCTTTTGTTTAGTTGCTGCCATAAGTGTGTGTTTCAGAGTTTGTTTTTCTTGCCGTGATTGTTTCTTTGAAAACTTTCTTTTAGTATTTTTCTTAGTTCCTGTGTTTTTAGTATTTATATTTTCTGTTTTCTATTTATCTACATTTGATGCTAATTCATAATGAGGGGAAGAGTTCATGAATATACAAGAACAAATCTGCACTGTTACAGCAGGAATCTTCATACAGGACTGACCCTGACAACTTCTACTCCTACTTCTCTCAGTCTACCTACAAACCTGCATCCTCACACCAACTTCTTCAGTGTGAAGTGAATTTAGTGTGAAGTGAACTATGTGTGAAGTGAACTGTGTGTGAGGTAGGGAGAGGGAAATCATTAGTGACAGGATGGTGTAATGAAGCAGTGTTACTGTGAAAATATCCTGTGAAAATATTTCATTTCTTTTATAATATAAAAATATTTGTTTATTATTTATTTATTTGTATTTTTTTATCCATCTGTGGTTACATTTAATGTTGTAGAACATCTATAAACACATTGTTTATCTAATAGAGTTTCACTCACCAGAGTCTCTTTTATCACTCGTAAGGAAATAAAACTTTTACAGCTTTACCTTTGACATTTACAGCATTGACACTGGAGACTCCTTCCATAAACAATAATACACAAGCACTTTGTCTCATGTCTCACCTGTTATAGTGTACAGCTTCCACCTTCAAGTGTTTCTGAAGGAGCTGTTGCCATGGAAAACTAACATTTTATTATTTAATAAATTGAGATTTTTGGAAATCTTCAGTAGTTTTATAAAGTTTGGAACAATACCACATTTCTGTTCTTCTGTCACACATGAAAACCCTCTGTTCATTAAAAGTGATTGATGGCTGGAGCAGGTGAGGAGAAACGGTGTAAGTCAGAGCTGAACCTGGGTTTTATGGTACCACACTGTCTCTAGGTCTCCTCTGTAAGGATGTTAGGATGGAGTGCTAAAAACTGGAGACTTCAATGAGAGAAAAAAGGAGTGAAAGAAGCTCTAAATCTTTTATTTTGTTTCTATTATTTTCTTTAAATGCTATCAGTGTTAAAAATCCTCTTCTGCATGTGTTTTTTTAAATGCACTGAGTATGTAAATAATCCATGTTATTTGGTAATTAGCTGCTAAAGAAACACAGAATAAATTCTCCTGTCCATTAGCAGTTTGTTTCTCCATTAGCATTAGCACAGCTTTAGCATTTCTTCCTAAATAATCATAGCCGAATTCACACTCAGAATGCTGCTGATCTCAACCCACTACTGATTCTTTTACAGAATGATTTTTTTTCTGTGAGTACAACATCAGGCATCAGGTCAGAACTCGCCCACTGTAAATGTGATTTAGCTCTGAAGGCACTTTGCATATGTGCTGCTCTGTGGTGTTAATGAAACTCTGTCACACTTCTGTGCTGGAGGAAAACAGACCTCTGGCTGCAATACACAATCTTATTCATCTCATGGACAAGTTGGCAAAATATTTACAAACTAAGCGTTAGGTTTGTGTAAAAACATCTATACTCATGTGTGTACTGCACTGTAAAAAATCAGTCTCAAAAAACAAGATAAAATATACCTAAATTAGGCGAAAACTGCTTAAAATAAGCAAAATTATCTGCCAGTGCAGTAAGATAATTTAACTTGGTAAGTTTTCTTAAAATAAGACAAAATGTCTAGTTTACAAGAAAACCCTAAAATCTTAAAACAAGTGAAAAGGGATCAATATCAAGCAATTTTGTCTAGATTTAAGCAAGGATAGATTAGTGAAGTAATTCAATAATTGGACAAAACCCCTTAGAACAAGCAATTTGCTCTTATTTCCTAAATTCGTTCCTCTCAATATTTGGAAAAATGTCTCAAAACAAGGCTACAAAATGAACAAAAACAAGCACAAAAGGCTCACAATTAGACTGTGATTGGCTGAAAACTAGACATATACCCTTGTATCAAGCACCTTGATATAGAATAAAATCAGGTCATACCACTTAAAACAAGAATGGCCTAAGACTTATCCTTTTCTATAAATGACAACCCAACAACACTGAATTCCCCCAGATGGTCATTTATTCAATGATTCAACACACAATGTTTGGCAAGAGTTTCAAACTACTCTTTTTTACATTAAGTAGGGGTGGGTGATAGAACGATAATATGCCCTGATAACATTCTCATAAAGACTATATCCCCCCCCCCCCCCCCAAAGTGTTTAGTGAAGCAGCTACACTTGTGATGGTAGGTACTTCCACGCTCAGCAATTAAGGAATAAATGTAAAAACGGCTTGCATGAACTGTTGATATCAAGAATTCAACTCTTGATATCACCAATTCAACTCTTGATATCAAGAATGTACAGCAAATATTGATATCAAGGATTGAATTGTGGATATCAAGAATTGAATTGTTGATATCAGCAAATAAGGATTAAATGATAAAATGGCTTGCCATAGGCAGGCTACGGTAGATTAGTCAGTCTGGGGTGAGAGACGCTCATAAGGGTAAAATCCAATGGAGAAAGGAGGATAGCGTCCTTGAGTTTCAAAATAAAAAACTTAAATGAAGTAGGCCTTATTTAGTAATGTCTATAAACGGAGATACATCTTCTTATACAAGATCAGCCAACAAACTCAGAACAATGGAACATAATGCAAGCGCTTCGAAGACAAGCCTACTCTCCAATAAACTTCTTCCACTCAGCCATGGCTTTCCTGTAGGATGAAGTTGTGTCCCTCTCATGGATCTCATCTTGCAGTACCTCGGTTTGAAGGACTGAGAGCAGAGTAGCAATGCACTTTGGGTAGGTCAAGTGCAGGGCATAATAATACGCCATCAAATAAAGGGTTCCCTCATGCTGATGGTTCTTGGGGAAGGTTGCTACTGGGGTGGTCCCGATTGCCACCATGCAGTTTTCTTTATCCACAATCAGGACAGGGCAGGAAAGGGGCCTCCTCTGCAGATAAGTGTTTGGATCCTCTGAAGGCTAAACAAGGAATATGAATTGACCAAAAAAATGAAGGTATAAGAGAAAATAATAACAGGACAGAGTCTGGGTGTTGAAACAATCACAAAACACAAGGCTAAAGACAGATGTTTGGGAATCTATGTCACACTAAGGGCCTAGAAAGAGGTATTATTTTACCATCAGGACATGAAGCAGGGCCTCACTCTCTTGTCCCAACTTCTTGGGCGGAGCAACTGCAGATGGGAACATGGCTGGCAGGGACTTCAACATGTTAATGGCTCGTTCCTCTGCATGAGAGAAATTGTCATACACGTCACTTGTTACTCTGAATTGTGACGAAAACAGTATTACATTGATGAAAAGCAAGGAAATGTAGATCTTACCTGTGTTTAATGTCATCGGTGGCTTCATCACCTTTTTCATAATACCGTAAAAGACCGCTTGGCTCTGGAAGGTGTCCCAGCGCTCCTTCACCTCCTTAATGTAAGCAGTGTTGTCTTTGCTGACAATCCTGCAAAGTTCACCGAGAACCTGCAAATCATTCAGTATACAAATAAAACAACGACACAAGTCTTCTCCACTCAAAAAATAAACGAGTAATAAATGAGGCTTCCACATGTAGAAAAAATGAAAATCAAGAGTTTTTTTTTGGTTAAGTAAAGGGATGTTACAGTCTGTTTACATCTTATAGTTGTCCAGCACTAGTATTCGATGTACACCACCCCAGACAGTTTTTACGTGCATTTATGTCAGAAACGCCATATTTCAAGAAAGTCCATAACAACACTCAAACTCAACTCTGAAATACTTTGTCAACCATACTGTAAAATTTGTCAGTTTAAGTTTCCAAATAAAACGCTCTGTTCTGTTTTAAACATACTCAATACATCACTTACCTGACAAATGCGCAAGTAGATCTCTCGCGCTGTCGACACTAATCGGTCCAATGCATTGCCTCAGGCACGCAATGCTATCAGAGAAACCGGAAAACTTGCAATTTGGATTGGAACTTCTTGCAATAAAATGATGTTCAAAAGTGGGTTTATAAATAACGAATCAAAAAAGTAAAACGGACAAATTACTCAGAAGCAACATTGGCGTAACATAGCCTTGATTTGAGTGTTTGGAGTTTGGAGTGATATCTTTACGGAATGAATGGGCTTCAATGGGCAACACAAGCTGACCAAAAGCTGCATCTATACATCGAAAGAAGCGAGGTATGCACATAAAAACTACTTTAGGTAGTTGACTATATCAAATACAAGTGCAAAACAAATATAAGATGTAAATAGAGTGTAACATCGCTTTAACTTCAAGTTCTATTACAGTGCACGATGGTGCTCTAAACTAACAGATTTTGGAAGGCTAAGTGAAGACATTTTCCTATACAGTAGTGTTAGCCTTTCAATGAATACAGTTCTCCCTTGAAACCACAAAAAGTGTATGAAATTGCATAGAACATTGAGGCTCTTGTGACAACTAGGCAGATCACACAAATACAAATGTACACACAATTACACACTGTATCTGTGTCCAACTCACACACCATCATGCCTCAGATGGCAAACCAATCCTCCCCCCACTCACCCCTGACCTAATCAATTCCAGAAGAAGTACAGCAGACAACCCCAGCCAGCCTCAACTGTCACTGTGAGGAGACTGGGAAAGTGTTTATGAATAACAGTCTGTATGTACCCCAGCACTTTGTATCATCCTCTAACATTTGGTTTAAGGGGACTAATTCTTTTCTTGGTTTGTTTACTTACATGGTTAAGGTCTTTAAAGCATGGATACGCTTCAATGATCTTGGCAGGCCTGTCCTGGTCCTTGAGTGTGTCCGAATCGATGAATGCTCTTCTTGCCTCAAATTCCAAGTCGAGCAGTTGGGCAACTGCGTCTTTATTCGGCTTCGGTCTCTTGTACACTTCCTGAAGGGTTCTGTAGTGCCTTGCTTGAGCCTGTTGGCTATCCTGGTCTGTAGATCTGTTTTCATCTTGAAAGAGAAAGATGAGTTATTGTGCTTGCTAGTGCTGCAACAATTATTCGAATTAATCGATTAATCGCAAACTTTGCCGTCATCGATGAATATTATTGTTTTATTTCATGTGCCCACTTTCTTCTAATTTTTTACACTAGGATCAAATTTGCTTTCTTCCTGCAGATGGAAACCCTGGCACGGTGACATGCTCTTTATGCAAACAGTCAGTGACTTACAACAGCACGACCGTTCTGCTTGACTCGCACCAAGCGATTTATATTTTTGCAACAATGCCCCTTTGTTGAATACGTCACTGACTTGAAGATACCAAATATATTTCATGTCTTTAGTTTCCTCAACAAATAATTTTTAAAAGGACTATTAAGATTTGAAAAAAACAGGTTGTTTGTTTAAAGTACATCACGCTGTGAAATGTAATAGAAACATCAGACCATTTTTGTTTTGTCTTACAAGTGTTGCGGGTGTTTAGTGAAACAGAAAATCCACTGAAGTACGTTTTTCAGACATTAGACCTTAAAGTAACTGCCTTGGCAACGGCGCCTAAATATGCCAAGGCTACAGGACGCTGTGTGGTCCAGCGGTTAAAGAAAAGGGCTTGTAACCAGAAGGTCCCCGGTTCAAATCCCACCTCAGCCACTGACTCACTGTGTGCGTGAGCAAGTCACTTAACCTCCTTGTGCTCCGTCTTTCGGGTGAGACTTAGTTGTAAATGACTCTGCAGCTGATGCATAGTTCACACACCCTAGTCTCTGTAAGTCGCCTTGGATAAAGTCGTCTGCTAAATAATAATACAGTTTACATTTTTCTCGAAGTTCTCCAAGACAATAAGTGGTGCACTTACCGATTCTGTCAGAAAGATTCTGCAGTTTGTCGGTTGCTCTTTCTGGTGTGCTGCTTCTAGCAGGAGAGGCATCCAATATCACAGTTGATGCACTTGAGTCAGCGTCATATTCTTCTGTTGATGTCCCATCACCCTGCTCACTTGAGGTTCCAAAATCTATGCGCCGCCTTTTACGTCTACGGCCCCTCTCAGGTGTTGGGCCCTGTGTCCTTTGTGGAGACCTTATATTCTGAAGTCTCTTGTAAAGTTGTCTGAAGAGTGTTACCTATGGCATATTATGTCATGATTACATAATGCTTCCTGAAAAATGCATCCTCCAATTGGATTTAGATTTGACTAGACTGTTGTGAGAATCATGCTTAGACTAATCCTACGCTTTCTAATCCATGTGTGCATAAGTACATATACTTCCAGAGAAGAGTGGAGAAATGGTACAGAGCAATACTCTTCTTACACCAAGAAATACAGTTTAAGTATCTCAACTAACAAATCATCAGGAATTTCATTTTACTAAGTCATTTATCTACTCACCCATGAATGTTTAGAGCCACCAGGCTTGTCTTGCAGCATGGGATAATATTCTACAAGTCTCTTAGCCATTGCAGTGATTTCTTCTTTTGAAGGATACCTGACATCTTCAGCCTCAACAGTTGCCCTCAGGATGGAGACCATGTTGGTCATGGTATTTCTCACCAGTCTGCACCGAAGTTCCTTTGACAGAGTGCAGCCCCCCTCTCTCCCAATGTTCTTCATTTCGAAGTAATGCTTGCGAACTTGCTCCAACTCAGTGTCTGTGTAGATTACATACTCAGGGCTGGGTAGCTGTAAAACTTTCTTGGGAGTTGCTCTTTTCAGGGAGGTGGCTCCGTGGAGGTTTGTTTGGGGTGGCTCATTCGAAGGGGATGCAGAACTTCCATCACTAAGACTTTGTGGGTGTCCGGAGTTTGAGGCCTGCTCCTGTGAATATGTAAAGCCAAAGTTAAGAGACATAAGAGACATTTCACTCATAAATCCATGTCAGATGCTTTCCGACCTCAATTTATCTAATGCTAATGAGTCCAATTCCCATGCCCTCAATTGTGTAGATCCAGCTACCTGCATCAACCCCAAATTAATAGAAATGATGAGCACATGATAAAATCATGTTTGGATTGTATAGTGCACATCTTTCCCATTAATTTGAGGTTGAGGATTATACTTGGCTACAAAGCAGATGACAAGGGACTTGGATCCATTATCCAAAAATTGAAAAGAATATCACACACTTGAATGACCACGACCGACCTTAGATACAAATCTTGATTTTTAATTTCATAGTAAAAAAATGGAACAAACGATGCTTTTCGCATATGCTTCTTCAGGTTCACTCTTACACCTTTTTGTTTTGGACTTGGATCCATTTTGACATTAAACTACCTTAAAAAGGTCCATAAGCATCTAAATAATTGCAAGTGAAATGTCCTACTAAGGGGCAATGCACCAGCAATTACAGGGTATTATAAGCACATTTAAAGAATCAAGTCCACAACAATACGCATATAGGAAATTAGAGTTGAATTTATCAAAGCACATCTTGATACTGCTAACGTAACATCAGTTTTGTCATATTTCACATGTCCTATTACAAGCCATATTTGTGAAATTGCCAACTCCAAATACAATTTTTGTTGTGCCAACCATTGGGCTGGCATTAAGACATTAGCTAATCTAGGTTGACCAGTCTTTACAAGAAAAAAGAGCTACTATATAAATACAAAGATCTGGATCTACTTTGAGTTGTACCTAGATAAACTGCTGCCTTACCTCAGGATGAATCATTTGCCAGATACTTCTTCTCCTCAGAAAGTGCTCAGGGCCCGGAAAAAGGTCCCTTATATCATCACGCGAGAAGGTGTGCAACAAGCCTTCACTAATGTTTGCAGCTGTTAGTACAAAACAGTAGAGTTGAACTTACACATAAAGTAATAACAAAACGCGATAATGAACAAGAATAGCAGTCCTAATGCTACCTCTACATGTCATATATAAGTAAGAAACACATAGCTAGATTAACTTGGAGGCATCACCACGGGTATTATTACCAAATGACGAGTCAGACATACGAAATAATGTAAATTTGGAATTTTTCTAACGACTCGTTTTCGATGTTAGAAGCCATTATGACAGAAAAGAGCGTCACCATTAGCCCCGCCCATTTTCTGACATCCACGCCCGTCCTCCTTCATAGGGTTCAACGCCATAATATAAATTTTCAAAATGTTTACTATATTAACGCCCTCATATCTTACAATCCGCTTGGCTAAATATTAAGTGACGATTTTACTGTCACCATAAAGCAAATTTTCCTTTTTTTCACATTTCTAAATGACCCACAAAGAGCGGACCAGATGGAAAAGTTTAGACGATCTGCTTTTTAGTGAACACGCAAATTTAAATTTGAGGCACGACTTGCGGAATTAAGATTAAAAAATATTATACCGTGGCCACGTGGCAGTAGCTTACGCCATTTTGAGCTGCCACCGCAGCCATTTTTGTCTGACACGGTGTTTTGAGTTCAGTATATATTAAATAAACAAGCAAAATAAAAAGTTAATTACACATGGTATGATTTCTTCAATTACTATAGTTTACTGAAATGTGTTTTTTTCAAATCTGAGTGTATATTTTTTTTTATCATTTTTTCCTGTTTCAAAATCATTGAGTTGGTGATATTTTAAGTCAAAATATGTGTATTGTGATTAATATTTATTTTTAAAAACAAAATGAGAGACATGAAAGGCCTACGTTACACAGCAACGTTAGCAAAGCCTGTTCTCATTTAGCTAACTGCACAGGGCACTACAGTTAGTACACGCTAATAAATCTTACCTTTTAAAATGGTCAATGTTGTGTCATCCAACTTCTTGAAAGTGCCCATCTCCGACATCACTGATATCTAGGCGGAAAGACTAAAGTTAGATGAGGAGAAAGTGCTAGGTTACCTCCTTGACTGGTTGTTAGTCGTAGCTAGCTAGCTGCGTTAAACTAACAGATACATTTTAAAATAATTTAAAAATGAGTCGCTATGAAATACACAATTTCTTACGCAAACTGAAGTTCAATACCTACTTCTATTTCACGTAAACAGTTCTGACTTCGTCTTATGACCACTGGATTCCAACGACTTTTTCAGTGACTGCCTGCAGTTTCAACTGCGCAGGTGAGAATGTGGGTAGCTAAAATTCAAACTACTGTAGTGAGGAGGGGTTCATCAATACATCACATTTGAACATTTGTTTGCTCTGGGATGTATTTCATGAGATTTAATAATTCAAAAGTAGATTCCCATCTTTATTTACAGTTTATTACGATAATTTAATTGAAAAAAATATATACATTATACTGATTTCCAGCTACTTAACTATTCCCCCCCCCACTTTGTGACGGGTGGTATAAGCCAATTAGATCCGCGCGAGATCGAGAATAAGTAATTTTACTTCAGTGCGCAGCAGAGTACATACTGTGCTTAGGGACACTTCAAGAAGTTTTCCTTTCGAACTAGCTAATAGATTTGTTGGCTCCACACGCTAGATAATTGTTTGACAGCTGCAATGAGTTGGTGGTGCGTGATTTGCTTTGTATTTATGGGCCCGACTTTAAAGTCTCTTTTGAGCCACATCAACAGAGCACATGGTCGCAGTCCTGATTTTCGTGTCATTTGTGGTATCGATGGCTGCGCAGAAGAGTACAGGGGTTTCAACTCCTTTTACTATCATATAAAACGTACGCATGCCTTATATCTGTCAACTGGATGCCCACCAAGAAGCGGGACTACAGAGACTAACCGAGAGTTAACTGAGCAACTCAACAGAGATCCTTCTCAAATCGGACTTGAGAACTTTGACACACCCATTTTTTCTGGTTGCACTAAACGCGAACCGCGGACTACAAACCTTGTTCATCAGCCAGCCCATGGAGTTGTTGTCTTTGAAGAGCCACAAGGATCAAATTCCACCGGCGACGCAGTTCCACCAACTGGCGACAAGCAGCGGGATTCGGATTCGGTGACACAAAACACAGACATGGTAGCTAGCTAGCTAGCTAACTACTGTAGCTAATAATATGACGAATGTATGCTTGATTAATGTAAAGTTTAGCAGTAAGTCTGTTAGGGTGTTTGTTTTCTCTTTTCCGCGACCACTTTTGTTTAGTTTTGCTTTCAATGGTTTGTCAGCTTAGAAAAGATGAACATAACTAAGCTAGAAAAGTTTGGCTATTTTACTAAGGTGCATCTTTGTGATCTCAGCAGTAGCAAGCTAACTAGCTACAGTGTTGGTCTAAAACTGTCAATATTTAAAATTTGAAATATGACAAAACTAATGCTAGGTTGCCAGTACCAAGATGTGCTTTAATAAATTCAACTCAGATTTCCAATTTGTGTATTTAAATATTTAAAATATTTAAAACTGCCAATACAGAAGGGGTGTCATGCATCAGGTGAAGCGAATCTGACCAGACGTGCAACTGCCTTTGCCTTGAATATTCGGGAGAAATGCCATAACCCTAGAAGACTTAACACTGTTTTAAGTGGTCGTGTGTGTGTGTGTGTGTGTGTGTGTGTGTGTGTGTGTGTGTGTGTGTAGGTGC
>JAAIIK010019392.1:0-10010 GCA_014706435.1 Silurus glanis | reverse complement strand
CCGGGCTTGGGACCGGCACTAAGAGTGCACTGGCTTGTGCATCCATAATGGCTGGGTTTGTTTTCCCTCAATAATAAAAACCTTTATTTGTACTTCGTACTTCCCACCTCTGTACCACCGCTTGAGCATGAACAAGTCAGAACTCTCTCCCACAGCTTAAATGCCACTTCAGTGTGTAATGAAAGCAAATCTGATTTAATCGGACATTGTTGCCAAACAGCTTTACATAAATCAGGAGACATCAATCAGGCATATCACTAAAACCGCCTGCTTAATTTTCAACAATACAATACAATACAATCATTTTAGATATGAACAATACAGCTTTGAGCTATTGCGGCATGGATTCCACAAGATCTCAAGGTGGGCTGTGGTCTCTGGTGCCAAGATGTAAGATATTTAAAATCCTGTAGGTTTTGAAGTGGGACATCTATAAATTGCTTGTCCAAGACACACGAGATGCTCGATTTTGACTGAGGTCTGGGAATCAGGCAAAGTTGACACATTTGGCATGTTTTAATGCTGGAAAAAAAAGACACAGTCATTATGCAATACATGCAGTGGTATATTCATCAGCATTAAGGTTTTCAGCAGTTTGTGCTATTCCAGAGACTATTAGAACAGACGGGTTAGCCTTCATTTACCATATGCACCAATGATCCTTGGACTCGAATGACCGATTCTTAACTGCTATTCTTTTGACCATTTTTGGTAGTTACTAACCACTGTCAATACCCCATAAACTGATGTTTTAAAGAGGCTCTAACACAGTCAACTAGCCATCACAATTACTCTCATGGTTGTTCATTAGGCTAAATGAAACAGCCATGAGAGAAAAATGGCAAGATGCTCCATTATTAAACGGGAAAGTAAAGGGGAACTTTTTTTGTTTAGAAATCTTATGTACCTGGTCTTTAACTCAGTTTATTTTTGGTGATTTATCACATGACACATTTACATACTTGATAAACACTATAAGAACTCACTAGACATTGCATATGATGAACTACACAGGCTTCAATCCAACATTAAATAGTTTGATTTATTGTTGAGATCCTGTGTTGAAATCGATGGCGTGAAGTGCATTTAACGTTTATTTAGACTTGCTATTATGACATTTAATAAGGATTATAAAACTCAAATAAATACGAGCTCATATGCCAAATGGTAAATGCATACAGTGGTGTGAAAAGGTGTTTGCCCCCTTGCTGACTTCTTATTTTTTTGCATGTTTGTCACACTTTAATGTTTTAGATCATCAAAATAATTAAAATATTAGTAAAAGATAAAACAAGTGACCACAACATGCAGTTTTTAAATGAAGGTTTTTATTATTGAGGGAAAACTAAATCCAAAACTACATGGCCGTGTGTGAAAAGGTGCCTGTTTAAACAGTGGTTTATCACACGTGAATTCAATTTCTCTAGCCACACCCAGGCCTGATTACTGCCACACCTGTTCGCTCTCAAGAAATCTCTTAAATAGGACCTGTCTGACAAATTGAAGTAGACCAAAAGATCCTCAAAAGCTAGACGTCATGCCGAGAGCCAAAGAAATTCAGAAACAAATGAGAAAGAAAGTAATTGAGATCTATCAGTCTGGCTGTTATAAAGCCATTTCTAAAGCTTTGGGACTCCAGCAAGTAGGAGCCATTATTTTATATTATTTTATGCAAAAACATGGAAGAGTGGAGAATCTTTTCAGGAGTGGCCGGCCGACCAAAATTACCCCAAGAGCACAGCAACGACTCATCCAAGAGGTCACAAAAGCAAAGAACTGCAGGCCTCACTTGGCTCAGTTAAGGTCAGTGTTCATGACTCCACCATAAGAAAGAAACTGGGCAAAAATGGTCTGCATGGCAGAGTTCCAAGACGAAAACCGCTGCTGGGCAAAAAAGAACATAAAGGCTCGTCCCAAATCTTTTGGGAAAATACTCTGTGGACTGATGAGACAAAAGTTGAACGTTTTGGAAGGTGTGTGCCCCATTACGTCTGGCGTAAAAAAGTAACACCGCATTTTAGAAAAAGAACATCATACCAACAGTAAAATATGGTGGTAGTGTGATGGTCTGGGGATGTTTTGCTGCTTCAGGACCTGGAAACCTTGCTGTGATAAATGGAACCATGAATTCTGCTGTTTACCAAAAAATCATGAAGGAGAATGTCCGGCCATCTGTTCATAACCTCAAGCTAAAGCGAACTTTGGTTCTGCAGCAGGACAATGATCCAAAACACACCAGCAAGTCCACATCTGAATGGCTGAAGAAAAACAAAATGAAGACTTTGGAGTGGCCTAGTCCTGACCTGAATCCTATTGAGATGCTGTGGCATGAACTTAAGGCTCGAAAACCCTCCAATGTGGCTGAATTACAACAATTCTGCATAGATGAGTGGACCGAAATTCCTCCACAGCGCTGTAACAGACTCATTGCAAGTTACCGCAAACTCTTGATTGCAGTTGTTGTGGCCCAAAGAGTTATTAGGTTTAGGGTGCAAACACTTTTTCACACAGGGCCATGTAGTTTTGGTTTACATGGTTGTTTTCCCTCAATAATAAAAACCTTCATTTAAAAACTGCATCTTGTGGTCACTTGTTTTATCTTTTACTAATATTTGAATTAGTTTGATGATCTGAAACATTAAAGTGTGACAAACATGCAAACAAATAAATCAGAAAACATGTTCACCACTGTAGCCATTCCTACTGCAGAATCTAAGTGCATCCCTCCTTGCTAACTCCTTCATCACTGAGGGTGTTTGCCAAAAACAACATCATAGCGCACTTTCATGGAGGATGAAAGCCACTCATATTTCATTTTTATTCAATTCTAGCATGTCATTATTGGAGAAGTCTATGAACAAATCTAATAGAGGATGTTTGATTTACCAGTTTAGAGAGATTGGAATGAAAGTGCAAAATGCATGATAGCCTTTGAAAGGTTTATCTAAGACTGCAGGATGCATTTTTCTTTTTGGATGTGATGCTGATTAATGATTTTTAGACCCCATATTTATATTAAACATATGCAAATAGAGCAAATAGGAACAAATGCTACATGCAAACATCATTCCAGTAAGGTGCAGGGAATTATATTCTGCACCACAATACAAATCACTATGCTGCAGTGTTAAAACATCATACTTAGTGTTTACATGGTTAAATGGTTATTTATTTTATTGTTTCTCTGGATAAACTCTAACATAACTTCGAAGATTATATATACACATATATACATACATATACGTATATATATTTATATGCACACACAGTTTATTAAGTCCTTGGCATACAGATTTCAGCATGTTATTTGGCACATCAATGACTGATTAAAAAATATAATAAAAAAAAAGTACACTTGAGTAAATAAAATATATAGTGCATACAAGACAAAATCCATTTACTGCAATAGCATTCAGTTGGTTTGCATTATAATAACCGTGTGCTGGGATATAGAACAAATGTATTCATTGCAACATCCACATCACATTATACTCTTGGACAATACATATGTATTCCATCAAAATCATCTTAACAAAAACAAAACAAAAAAAACATTTATATATACATTGATTTGGCAAACTAACTTGGGAAAAAATAAAATGAAGATTTCTTGCTGGTACCCAAGATGCAAGGTGAGCTGGTAATTGTTTAAAAGTAGCTGGTAGATTATTCATTCAGTGCACAGTTAGTGTGATCAATGCTTCAAATCTACTAACCTTGAATAAAATCCTTCAATCGCTTTACATTACCAACAGGTCTGGCTTAATTTGACCATGGACAGCTCTGCACAACCAATCTGACTGCTTGTCTCTACAGCATAGCTTGCTAGGATTTGAAGAAGAAATCAAAAGCTTTTCAAAATTACAGCCAACTTAGCTGCGCCGAGCCTTCACTTCTTGGGCTCAAGAGATCCAGTGACTTTGAAGTTGATGCCGTCGCCAGGGAGGGAGGAGGGAATAAGAGGACATAGCCAGCAGAAGTACCAGTGCTCTCCCAAACACTCACGGACGTTGGCAAGTACTCCGAGACTGTACGGCCGCCGGGCTGAATACCATTCCCTTGTCGTCTGCCCTCTCAGCATCAAGCCCACATGGAAAAAAAGGAAAGCGGAGACCAGCAGGAAGCCCACAACACATGCGTCGGCAATAAAGGCAAAGGTGAAGGCTTGAGCGGTCACCTGACCTGTGAGCCAAAGAAGAAATAAAAGATATATACATAAAATGACCAATGGATAAAACAGATGACTAGACCAGAGACAGACCATCTTTACACATCAAGAATTAGCACTTACCAGTGACCAGCATAATCCATGGCACCATGAGCAGCATGAAGCTGTGAACGGTAACACCTTCCTTCAAGATGACGATGAAGACCTCAGCGTTCATCACCACAGCGTACAGCAGGCCAGCCCACATGAACAGCAGACTGCTCAGGAAGAAGCGGTAATTGCGGAAGCCCACACACTGGCCGAAAAAGACACAGTGGTGATCCCGGCGCAGGACACACACTTTGCAGTCATAACAATGCGAGCACCTTGGAGGAGTGTGTGTCTCACAGGTGTAACAGTACCTGTTAGTGGAAGAAAAACAGAAGGCTGCCCTAATAGCACTCAAAATATCCATGTACACGGTGTGCCAGGGTTAAGTGAGATCTGGAAATATGAAACAAATACTCTGCAAATGAAATTTGGTCAATTACCTCCAACCCTGCCCCACGATATCTCCATTAAGAAACACTCCACGGATACTTGGGCTGGTTTTAAGGAACAAAAAGGCGTTCCATGTTATGTTCCCTAGCATGAAGTACTGGGCCAGCAGATGCATGGTCTTCCAGTGAGCAGACCACTCTGATGCTTTCAGTGCTGGGTCCAGGGGGGCTTCCATCAACACCAGATAGCTCACTTCAGCCGTGATGGAAACCACCAGAGCTGTATTGAGTATGATGGGAAGGTGACGACAACCCTTCTCCACCCCACACCACACTTTAGTCCCGAAATTCACCATCTTCACCATTTAGCAGCGTTTCCTCTTACACTTCTACTGAAGCACCACTAATTATGTATTTAGCGTCTCGATACTAAATGCATACAAAACCATAACTAGTTTTTAACTCTGCCAGGTGTCACAATGTAGTCGAATGTACATTAACATTTACCACGAGAGGGGTGTATTCTTGTCAAAAAACAATCCAAAAAGCCTTGTAAAGCTGCCTTTCAAGTTTAGCAAGCGTGGTAAGTTAGCTGGTTAGCTACAATTATGGCACATGAAGAACAGCTGCACTGTTTCACATCGGCTCAGGAGGTTGATAGCGACGTAACATAAACCTAAACTACTTATACCAACGTGTCGATTCATTTACTTCTACGTTATTCATAGTTGTGTTTGGAAATAAGTTCTGAACTCTGAAATGTAGCTAAAGAGCTAGCTGGCTAACTACCTACAAAAAAGGGCAGGGGCTCATCATTTTTGTGTTACAATTTTAAGCGTTCCATAAGAGCAAACGGTTGGGACACACTGGTTCCTACTTCCCCAAAAAAGAAAGGAAGAAAATACAACGAAGGTGTTCTGTTGATGTCAGTATAACTGGTGATTTTACATTCATTAAATTTCTTTATGATTATGATACACTTACACTTTTACATTCAAGCACAATGCCCCCCCCCGTGTTCACAATAAATCACAATAGCCCAATAATTTATGAGAATAGACGAAAATAATAAACACAGGCATATGTATATATTTGTTTATACATTTGTCAGTCTCAAAACGGACACTATTGCGCTGTTCCCATTTCACGGAGGATCCCTAAATCCCTAATCCCTAAATCTTTTAATCTGATTGCAGTTGTTTGGGATGTGAGTGTTCTCGCTATAACATGTTTCATGCGCAGTGATGGACAGCAGTAAAGGATATAAGTACAGGTGCTGTGCTAGTACGAGGTAAGAGCTCATTTCTCATCACAGCACCTCGTCTATTTCTCAAAATAGTTTTTTCCCCCAACTATAACGCAAACTACAGAGATATATGTTATCCTAATGCCTCAACTCGTCAAATAAATGCAGTAAAGCGCACTGATTTCAAAAACGATTTGTAGATTAGTGTAAATGCAGAGAAACTGAGAGCTCGTCTATATGAGAATATACAATGCTTTTGAATGTCTCAGAAGAGGGCGACATTCAGTAAAATGCTGACTAGTAAGGCAACAAGGCCTTGAAGTCCTGTCCACATTTAGTATTTCACCTGAATCTTAACTTCTAATGTGCCTTCCTTCATCTAGACCATAGGTGTCAAACTCAGGCCCGCGGGCCAGATGTAATTATATTTGGCCCGCGAGATCATATCAAATGTGTATTAGAGCTGGCCCGCCAGTATATAGCGCATACACCGCTAATACTACAAATCCCAGAATGCTTTGTTAGTGCGTTAGCGCGTCAGTCGAGACCGCTGAATTTACCCGGCGATTTACCGACTTTGAAGCCCAGAAATGCAGATTTGAACTGCTCAGTAATCCGTTTGTGGTTGACTTGGAAAGCGCACCAACCAACCTCCAAATGGAGCTGATTGAACTCCAGTGTAGAGACACGCTCAAGTCAAAGTACGACTCTGTGTGTGCTGCACATTTTCCATGTTTCCTCCCGACACACTGCTCCAACTCCGTGCCCAAGCTGCTCAAACGCTCTCTATGTTCGGCAGCACATATCTTTGTGAACAACTGTTCTCTTTAATGAAGATGAACAAAACCCCACTCAGGAGTCGTCTCACTTATGAACACCTTCCCTCAATCCTGAGGATTTCCTCAGCTCAGTGCCTAAACCCCAGACATGATGCCAGGTATCTGGCTTGAACCAATCAGAGTAAATCAGAGTGTAAAAACTGAGCTTGAATGAATGTTGTCTTTATGCACTTTTTCTACTTCAAGGCATGGACTGTTAATGGTTGAAATATTTTTTTTTTTAATTGAAGGAAATGATTATTATTTTTGGTTGTGTTGTTGCCCTGTGAAAAAAGGTTTACATTAAAAAGGAATTAGAAAGTCGAGAGAGAGAGAGAGAGAGAGAGAGAGAGAGAGAGATGTAATAAGAAACTAATACCACTGATGTGTGTTTTATTTCAAATTTAATTTCGCATGTGTTTATAATATTAAACTTTGGTTGTTCCAGATTCAATGTTTATGCAAAACTAAAGTTTGTTTCCATATGAAAAGGTTCAACATTACACATGTGGAGAGAAGGGAAAACATGCACAATTGCATTAAACTTTTCAATAAATACTGAGTTTGGCCCGCGATTTCGTCCCAGTTTTTAATTTTGGCCCACTGTGAATTTGAGTTTGACACCCCTGATCTAGACAGTTGCTTAAGAAGCAGGCACACAGGAATTCTTCATTCAGGATGGGCAATATCGCTTTCTTTTCTTTTAATCTGACCGACACAAGACCCATATTGTCAATATCCATACCAATCCCAGTATTTTTTTTCAAAGTTATCATTGTTTATATTAAATAGACTGCAATGGACTCGGCTTTTACAGTTGCCTTTATTCAAGGATATCATTAAATCAAGCAAAGTTTTAACAAAATAAAATCCATCAAACAAACCACATTCATACTGTGACATTATGTTTCTACTTTCCTTCTCCTTAATAGTTTTTTGTGAAGGAACAAGAGCATGATAACATTTTTCCCACGAGCCTGATTCTGTTTCTTCTTTGACTGATAACATTTTTGAAAAAAATCTCTTCTTTTATATATGTGTGTGTGCAGTAGCAGAGTTGCTTTTCTGCAGTATCAGTTGCAGGATCTCAGTGAAAGGGAGTGCAGGGCTCGAAACTATAACTGGAAACTGTTGCAGAAATTTCAGAGAGCACAGAACACCCTGAGTGAATTGGTGGCTCGTACTGAAGCCATGAACACAATCAGGGTCAGTAATCTAGAAAATCTACTACTGCAGTTTTTCTTACATACTGTGTTTCAGAAACTAGTTTTTTTGATGCAACCGATTATCAAGGTTATATTTGTTGTTATTTATTCACATACATACAGATGGAGTATAACAGGTTCCTGGAGCAGAATTACCCTGAATGGCAGCAGAAGCTGCAAGACAGGAGTTTGTCAGAAAAAGGAAAGGTAGATTTAGTGGTTATTACATGTTTAGATACAATATACAATATACTGTACATGTTTAAGTTTTTGGAGTAACCGTTTTCAATTTTATATGCAATAATTAAGCATCTTATTGTTAAAATTACTATGGATTTATGCTGTATTGTATATGCTAAAAGGTATGCGATAAATCTTTCAAAATGTTTTTTTTTATTTTTTTTTTTTTTATGTAGGTCCAGAGGATAGGCAGAGGCAGCAAGCACTCTATTAGAAACAACTCTACTTCAGCTATTTCTCCTGACCCATCTTATTGTCCACATGTTCATTCTCTTCAACACATGGCTGACCGTAGAGCCAATGTGGCAGAAGGTAAAAAAAAAAGGCAAATCACAAGCCTTTTAGAAAGAGACATAGATGGATAAATGAAACATTCTATTTTTGTCTGTTAAGATTCTAGATTTAACATAAGACCGTTTCTGAGATTGTGGAACAACTCACGTGTCCTGCACAGACTTTGTCACTTTGCAGAATGCTGACTGCACTCCAGGCCTGTTCTCCCAATATCAGTGTTTGACTTTAATACATTAGTGGAATACAAATTCCCATAGCCATGTTCCAAAATTTAAATCCAAACCTTTCCCAGACAATTGGAGGTTGTTATAACAGTAAACAGACAACTACATATTGAATGTGATGTTCATAAACCACATTCATAAGGATGTGATGGTCTGGTGTTCACAAACTTTTGGCCTTATAGTATATGTTAAGCATAGAGATCTATTTAGCTTATAATCATTGAATTGATTTAAATCTTGCAGGTGAGGTATTCCCTTCAGACAGCAAACAAAATATGCAAGGAAACATCCAAAACTCTATCCATTTGTCCTTTCCCTCTACATGGTTAACTCAGTTACAACTTCCATTTTCTGAAGTAGAAAATCTCCAAGGACACCAAAAACATCCAGAATGTTCACCAAGCTTGGAATTCATCTTTGTTAGACCCCAGCTTTTTCTCTGGTGATTTACTCCATGGTCTTTACTCACTAGTCTTTTGGGACTACTTTTCTTATGTATGTATGTGTGTATGTATGTGTATGTACATGCACATACATATACACATGCATACATACACACACAGTGGTAGACAAATTACAGAATTACACAAACCATAGAAACCATCTAAGGAGATTGCTGAAACTACTCAAATTTGGTTAAGAAATGTACAACGCATTATTAAAAACTGGAAGGATAGTGGGAAACCATCATTTTCCCGTAAGAAATGTGGTCGGAAAATAATCTTGAATAATCGTGATCGGTGATCGTTAAAACGGTTGGTAAAATCAAATTATATACTCATTATGCCTAGTGCCTACCGTACAAGCCTGTGGGGGCAGTGCTCTGATCTGGGGTTGCTGCAGTTGGTCGGGTCGGCAACGGGTTCAGCAACGTTATGTGCACAAAGAATGCGGTTAGTTGACTACCTAAATATATTGAATGACCAGGTTATTCCATTCATGGATTTTTTCTTCTCTGATGGCACGGGCATATTGCAAGATGACAATGCCCGGATTCATTGGGCTCAAGTTGTAAAAGAGTGGTTCAGGTAGAATGAGAAATATTTTTCACACATGGATTGGCCACTACAGAGTCCAGACCTTAACCCCATTGAGAATCTTTGGGATGTGCTGGAGAAAACTTTGCACAGCAGTCCAACACTCCCATCATCAATACAAGATCTTGGTGAAAAATAACTGCAACTCTGGACTGGAATAAATGTTGTGACATTGCGGCAGCTTATTGAAACGATGCCATTATTTTGGACGGGCAGTGTACTTCAGTAAGGTACAGATACGCGAAAAAGCTTCTCAAGTACAGAAGCTTTAAAACACCATAACATATATAACAATATAT
>JAAIIK010019374.1:0-12296 GCA_014706435.1 Silurus glanis | reverse complement strand
TATTATTATTATTATTATTATTATTATTATTATTATTATTATTATTACAGTATGTACATCTGAAATAACAAACAAATGTATAGAAATTGAAAAAAAAGACCAGATGGGTTGTTTTACCTTTACCAAATTCATATGAACAAGATTAACAAATAATCTAAAGACCTAATTTGTGACAGTGTCTCAGTGTAATGTGTGAGAGAAAATGAATGATTAATGACATTAATTAAAAATAAAATATCAAATGTTTAATTTAAAATATCATTTTGAATAAGATGTATTTTGTTTATCATATGACTTGTAAAAAGTCACACAGGTGCCTACTAGATTTCTTGTATTAACTGTAATTTACCTGCTGTAATGTTTTAATCTGAGAATATGACAAATTAAATATTTTTCATACAGTATATGTTTTACTAAGATGTATTGTTGAAGCATACAAATAAACACATAATCCATTGGCCAAGTTTACGTAACACAAGGAATTTATTACGGTTTAAAGGTTCTTTGAACATGGCACACACATCACCTTCATCTTTGAATTTTGCACAGTAGTGGTCCACCTCAGTTACTGGTACTTAATGAAGTACAGTAACCACAGCATTGGCAGACTGCACTATAGATCATCACTGCACAAATATATAGGACAAAGTGCAGTAAACATGCATTTCAGTATATCACTCAGCCCATTAGTGGGATGTGTGCTATTACTTTTTGAAGGATTGTAACTGCCGGTTTTGATCACATGACCAAACACTCTTAATTGTTTTCCATAGAAAATTAATGGGGCCAAAAAACTCATGTTTCACAGCTCAGCCCTTGACCATCTGACATGTATGAAATAGGTTCCACACATATACCCCTCAAACCCAAAGATCTGCTCAGAATTCTTAGTTATTGCATTCTAGCCCCTATAGAGAGTGACTGGGGAATTCTACGCCTTGCAGTTTGGCCTGGTTCCCCTGACAAAGCCATAAGACATATCCACTCTTACGGGGTGGGCAGCATATACACCACACATTACCAAATACCATTAGGAATCATGTTTATTTGGTAATTCATTGCATTATAAAATACTGGGGAAGCCCCAAGGATTCACAGTAATTTTGTGACATCACTTGACCCAATAAAAAATGACATTTAATTAAAGTTATCTTTAATGTCTAAAACTGTAGATCATTGTGGTACAAGATATGTTTGAGTGAACACAATATACACCAATCAAGTACACCAATCACATGTTCCAAGATATGTTATAATATGAGGTAGAGTGCTCTAAGAATTGGCCCAGCCCTCTCTCTCTCTCAGTCGGCATGTGCACACAATATTCAGTATCTCGGAAAGGATATATTTTATATTGGATATATTTTTACTGTAGAATAAAAAAACATTATTGTCATAATAACTTGCAACAAAAGTGAGTACAACCATTGTTCTATGGCATTACACTTGTGTACAAAAAAGGTAAACACATGTTGCAGACACTGTTTCCCAAGCTCCAAACAAAAAAATCACACACAGACACTAAAGATGACACATTTGAAGTCAGTAAGTCAGTTATATTTCCACTGCTCATCTGCAGGAAATCAGAAAATACACTGCTGAAGATGGGGTGCTACAAGCTCTTAGTACCATTGTTCAACAAGGCTGGCCTGCCAAAAAACATACGGTTGGACCTGGAGTATTAATATACAATGTTTAAATAATACAAATAAATTGCCTTTGTGTTAGATTCGATTATATTCATCTTTATTGTCATTGTGCAATGCACATGTACAGAGCCAATGAAATGCATTTAGAATCTAACCAGAAGTGCATAGGTGGCCTATTTACAATAAATAGCATTATGAATAACATACTCATAAACATAATCAACACTATGCAGTACCTGTCACAAATGTTGGCAGCCCCATATACTTGGTCTAGTCAGAAAAAAATCTAACCTTGAATCTTAAATACTATAGAAATGAAACTTGGATATATTTTAGAGTAGTCGATGTACAGATTGTATAGCAGTACAGATTTACTGTCCTCTGGAAATAACTCAACATACATCCATTATTTTCAAAATAACTGCCAACAAAAGTGAGTACACCCTAAGTGATTTCAGCTGTGCATGGTGTATCCACACAAAGCCACATGTCCTATTCATCATGTTCATGTTTTTGTCTGCTTGACAGGACCATACAATTTTGTGTATCTTGTATTAGAGCAGTTTAAATTTGGTGCTTTGAGTCGATTCTCTCATACTGAAAACTGGATGTTCAACATGGCACCTCATGGTAAAGACTCTCTGAGGATTTGAGAATTAGAATTGTTCTCTCCACAAAGATGCCCGAGGCTATAAGAAGATCAGTAACACCCTGAAACTGAGTTACAGTACAGTGGCCAGGGTCATACAGAGGTTTTCCAAGACGGGTTCCACTCAGAACAGACCTCGCAAGGGTCCATCAAAGAAGTCGTGTCCTCGTGCTGTGCGTCAGGTGGAGATGCTGCTTCAAAAAACAGATACATGAGTGCTGCAGCATTGCTTTATAGGTTGCAGAAGCAGAAGGTCCACTCGTAAGTGCTCAAACCGAGTAGCAAAAAACTTCTAAAGTCTACAGTCAAGCATGGTGGTGGTAGCATCATGGTCTGGGGCTGCATGAGTGTTGCTGGTACTGGGGAGCTGCGGATCATTGAGGGAAACATGGATTCCAACATGTACTGTGACATTCTGAAGCAGAACATGATGCCCTCCGTTCAGAAACTCGTCCGAACGGCAGTTTTCAACATAATAACGACTCTAAACACATCGCCAAGATGACAACTTCCTTGCTTAAGGTGAAGATGAAGGAGTGGCCAAGTATGACCTAAAACCTTTTGAGCACCTGTGGGGCATCCTCAAGCGGAAGGTGGAGAAGCGCCATGTGTCTAACATCCAGCAGCTATGTGATGTCTTTATGGAGGACTGGAACAAACTGTGCAGCTCTGGTGAATTCCACACCCAGGAGGATTAAGGCAGTGCTGGATATAAATTGTGCTCACACAAAATATTAACATTTTGGACACAGTTTTGACATGTTCACTGAGGGTGTACTCACTTCTACTTAGTTATTCTGTTGGTTCCTGTACAAATGATTACATTCGTTAAAATGAATAGGTTTAAAGATAAATATGCATATAAATACTAATAATAGTAATAGTAGTAATACAGTCTCCTCGATTATTTCATTACGGCGTTTCACAGCAGTGGTGAAACTGAAGATCTCTTTTGGTGCACGTTGCCCGATATCACTCGCTGATTAGTGGAATTTTCTGCACAGCATCATGGGTAATGTAGTTTTTAAAAAATAAGTTAAATTAAAGCGAGGAAATGGGTTCAACATAAGTATATAGCATATAGTAAGGACTGTTGCACGCTTAAACCATTGGCTCACTCAGACTGCGGTTAAGCCAGCCGTATCTTGAAAATACACGGTTAAGCCAGCCGCACTTTGTTTAGTGTTGCGCGTCTTCTCGTGCACTTACGGTATGGGTGGTGGGAGCGGTCAATATACATGTAAAGACGCTTCAGAAAGGCGTTTGCGTTATAAAAAAGACTCAGTGCATTTTTATCATGTTCCACATTCAAACACTCATAAAACATTTTTCTTTATAGGTTTGCTCAATCTTTCAAATTATTCTTATTTACAGTGTCCCTGTCTATTATTCCTTTAAATTTCGAATCATTTTACTGTGGAGTTTTTAAGAAAAGTAAAGGCAAAATCACTCCAAGCATCACTGCATTTTCAATCATGTTTCATATTCATACACTCATAAAACATTTTTCTTTATAGGTTTGCTCAATCTTACAAATTATTCTTATTTACAGTGTCCCTGTCTATTACTCTATTAAATTTCAACTCATTTTACTGTGGAGTTTTTAGAAAACTAAAGGCAAAATCTCTCTAAACCTCAGGTGCATTATCAATCATGTTCCATATTCAAACACTCATAAAACAGTTTTCTTTATAGGTTTGCTCAATCTTTCAAATGTTTCTCATTCAGATTTACCCTGTCGATTAGTGTATTGATTTTCAAGATTTTCTACTGTACTCTTTTTTCAAATGCAAAAAAATGTGTATATATTTTTTTTAATTTGCCTTTTTTTCCCCCAGATTACAACTTGGGCATCTTAAAGATTAAGCAAACTCAATCAAGAATCCGCCAGACTGCACAACAGTATCTACTTTGACTTCAGCACCTGTGGACATTTATTGACTCTCTTCTGCGCACTGATTCACACACCTAAAATGATCCTATTATATTAGGCTTTTGTTTTATTGTTTTGAATTAACATATTTCTATTTTTATCTAATGTCTGTTTATCATAATCAATATCACAAATTGTTGGTTGTATTGCATTCAATCAATCAATCAATCAATCAATCAATCCTGTGCTTGTAAGGTGTCATTGAGTCTTGAAAGGTGCCTAATAAAATGCATTTTAATTATCATTAAACTACTATAGGACTAAGCTGCAATAGAGTCTGTGGCAGAATGTCACAAATGAGTTCTGCAGAAGCATGAGGACTGTAATTGATTACAAGCTTTCTGGAGAAAATATATAAATAAATAGAAAAAAATGGAAAAAAAAATGTAACAAGGTTTTTTTTCCCCTGTCCAAAAATATGTTTATACTACTCACACCGAAACAATAATAATATTATATGTTATTATTATTATTAATTATTATTATTATTATTATTATTATTAGGACCTACAATAATAATAATTATTATTAATATTTATTATTATTATAATAATAACATTACTATAATAATGTTGTTATTATTATAATAATGTTACTATAATAATGTTATTATTATAGTAACATTATTATATTACTATTTATGAAATAATATGTATTTTTTAAGAAACAAGATAAGTTATGTGTTCCGAATTAAGGTATTTAACAGGGTGCAAGCCATTAATAAGTTTAACCAGGTCAATATTTTCTTCTAGATGTCATCAAATATAACTTTCCAGACTTCTTTTTGTCCTCTTTTCTTTAATTTTACTAGCTTTTTTACCACTTGTTTGAAATGTACATATTATATTTACCTCTGTTAATCTCATGAACCATTAAATGCTTTCCCCATTGTTCAATAAAATAAATAATGTCCAATATCACTTTTATCTGTACTTTTCTGAGCAGTAATACAATTTATTTATTTACTTATCTTTACAAAAATGTGCATTAACTATTTTTTATTCATTTTTTTTTATTTCACATACCTTTATTTTTTAATGAGCAACTGGAAGCATCTGTCACCAACACAAATTCATTGTAATTGCAATCGTGCTTGGCAATAAAGCTATTTCTTATTTTGATTTAATATATATATATATATAATTCTGCTGTGTTTTGTCTATAAGTGGAGTGCAGTAATTTCTTTTCTGTACTTTTCTAGCCTGTTTTTGTTTATGTATTGTGTTTTTAAGTTACTTTTACTTCGTATGTATTTTATGGAACCATCGAGTCAATCACAGTTGACAAAAGTTAGCTTTCATTGGGCAGTTAGTCACTATTCTAAGACAGTGATAGGCTTTCACATGCTGTAAATCTTTTTTGTGATGATGTGGAGCCATTAAAGCATCGATTAGCATTTCTTTGCATGGAAAGGTTGACAACATTCAGGATAAAGGATGAGTAATCTTAGGCACAGGTATGTGTTGATTTTCGCCAAGGTAATTTGCTATTTAATTAAGAAAAATACGCTATTACAACCTATATATATATATATATATATATATATATATATATATATATATATATATATATATATTTGTTAAAAAATGCGATTTATCTAACTATTTGCGTGGTTGCTGGTAATATATATAATCACCTTTATGTAGAGCCCTGTACGGGACTGTTACCAGTGCTTGAATTGAGGGGGGCTGGGGGGATCCGGGACCCCCATAACGTATCAGGACCCCCCATGGCAAGTTAAAAATAGACTTAGAGGAGTACCAAAAATTATTTTAGTAAAAAATAAGTGGAATACACAACAAATGGGCACCCCCATAAGACTTGACTCAATTCGAGCAGTGACCCACTCGCGCCCGCTCCCGCAACAGCACAGCTTATGAACACTGTGTAAAAATCATATAAAAACCATAGTCAGCTTTCATTGTTTGACCTTTTTTTAAAGTGTCAGGGAAAATGCAAATTGAGAAGCTACAGTGACTTGAACAATTGAAAATAAATACAAAGCAAAGCAAAACAAATGTAACTGCTTAAAATGTCTACAAAGTTTTGCCAAAAATAAATTTTAGATGTATAAATGCATACCTGCATGCAAAAAGGACTGAGCTTTAACATTTTTGATTCAGTTTATTCATTTGACTTGAACGCTGATTAGGGTCATCTAGTGGCCTAGTTATAAAATAGCAATCTCTGAACTAATTTTCAAACAAGAGAGGCAAAATGCATGATCTATTCTCTGCAATGAATGTCAGTGTTAATAATAATAATAATAATAAATAATAATAATAATAATAATTATTATTATTATTATTATTATTATTATTAATATTATTATATTATTTTGTATTTTAGTGGAAATAAGTTTGTATTTATAAATGTTCAGAAACTAGGGTTTGTTTAAACATGGGTGTGTCTGTGTATGTTTGTGTGTGTTTATTTCAGAACCTGCACCTTCACCATTTTTGGAAAGGCAAGTATAATCACAAGGGAATATATATATATACTAGCTGAAAGTACCCGTGCTTCGCTACGGAAGGCAGAACGCTAAGCAATATGGCAATAAGCAGTAAGCACTGAGCAGGACTGGATGATCAGAGATCAGAACGTAACGTCAACAAATAACGTACTACCCCTTTGTAGTACCGATACAGGGCAAACTACTTTGAAAATAATTTTTATCGTGCATCTAACATGTAATAAGAAACAATGTACTAAGTTTCATTAGGATCCGTACTGTTATTTCGAAGAGTTTACAATGCGTGAGAAATCGCGTTTTTCGCGAGTTAGCCGCGATCCAGGGCGAATTTTTCAAAACCCTTTCTTAGTGAGTACCTAAGACCCAAGAGGAAGGTATGTTCCAAATTTCATTGCAAGCCGTTCAGTGGTTTTTGAGATTTCGTGATGAGTGAGTGAGTCAGTCAGTGGTATTTGAGCTTTATATATATATATATATATATATATATATAGTTTTTATATATAGTTTTTATATATAGTTTTTTAACTAAAACCTGTTTTTCTATTGTTCTATGTCATTTTATAGTCAAGGACACTTACCATAAACCTGGACCAAATATTGCAAAGCATTTAAAAATTTTCTATACCTGGTGTCAATATTAATAACAACAGTATTTATAATTAATCTGGTTTATTGTTAAAAAACAGAAATTTCCCCACTGCACAGAAATTTCCCCACTGCACAGAAATTTCCCCACTGTACAGAAATTTCCCCACTGTGGGATGAATAAAGGTTTATCTTATCTTATCTTATGGGGAGATGTCTGCAAAGATTTGGAAGTGCCCAATACACTGTTGAATCGGCTAAAAATTCGCAAAGCCACTGCACATCTTTGGAAGGTATTTTCTCTTCTGTAAAAAAATGCAATTAATGCTAAAGTTAAAAGTTTCTAATGTACTTTAAAGTTTGTACAAATATAGTTTTAATGTCAAATAACGTTACTCATGATCATATTTCGGAATGAACAAATTTATTCTTAACTTTTCGCCAGGAAACATCAGGGAACAAGAGCAGCTCAAAAGTGAGATATGAGGAAAGCGCTTCTGGAGAAAACAGTTCCTCCTTGGTAATTTGTCTGTCATAAGTTGTTGTTATGGTAACTGTGCCACATTGTGTGCAATGTGAAAAATTCAAATGATTGTTAGCGTATGCACTACAATTATCCAGAGTGATATTGATAGAGAATGCATATTATACAATAATAGTGTGCATTGTATTATATGACATACACAAATTAGGTCCAGTCTTCTTATTGAAAAATATTTTAATGACTATAACTGCACTAGCTGTTCAATATGCAATAGAGTATACTTTTTAAGTATTAATAAATTAAATAACATAGAAACTGTTTAGCATTGCATGCTGTTGCACTGTTATGTGTATTATTTACACATTTGGAATGATTTAGGATAGGAGAAATGTGGGAGACAGTAATTGGCCTCCACTTATGCAGAAAGACATTAAATATGCATCTTATTTTGAAAAAATAAACTTATTCAACACCTTGAATGCAAATCAGCATTTCCTGATCAGAGGGTAATTGTCTATATTATGAAGTAAAAGATAAAATTAGCATGTTCCATGTTTAGTTATTATTAAGGGTTTACTTTGTGTTGTTGATAATGTCTTTCAGGGCTCTTGGGAGAATTTGACAACAGTTTTAAAGGGTAACAGTCCTTGTTCTGAAAAAAAGCCTGAATCTTCAGAAGATAAGGTAGTCAAATTAAATATATATTAAAAAAATATCTTGGTTTTTGCTTCAGTACAAAATTGGGTATAACAATAATAATTTCCCTTTAAAATAATCACATTGTGTTGCTTTGCAGTCTGAAATAAAGACAGACACAGTTTTTCTTTTAGTAAGCTGTACTGTACTCTGCTGTAAGTTTTAGTAAGCTGTACTCAATGCAACTTATAACATCCAAATGAAAGATAGAAGACCAACATGACTGCAAAAGAAAAAAAAAAAAAAAGAAGAAACACTGAGCTGGAAAAAGGATCACCCCTTCGTACAAAATGTCTTGTAACCTAAATCAGGCAGTCATAAATGAGCTTTGTCAAATGCACCCTAAAGATTCTGAGGACACATGGAAAAAGGTGTTATGATCAGATAAGTTTAAATTGTTATTATTTGGCCTCAACATTAATTGAAAATCTGTACAATGATTTGAAGACTGCAGTCAACAAACGGTCACCATAAAATTTTACTGAACTTGGGCAGTTCTTCAAAGAAAATGGACAAAATGTGCAAAGTTTAGATGTGCAAAGTTAGTAAGTTTGTAATTTAAATAAAAAGGAAAAAAACAACAAAACAAAACACAAGTTGGCGATGCTATTTCACTTTTTTCAGTCAGAACTCAGTAATTTATTTATTTATTTATAACGGTGTTTTTGGTTTTATACAGTATCTTTCATTGCAATGTAATAGGTTGAACTGAGTGAATACAGCCGGATAAAAAAGAAAACTGTGTCTGTTTTCAATTCCAGCTTAAAAGCAACAAAATGTGTTTATTTTAGGTTTGAGAAGTCATTCATTTCTATACAGACTGTATATTCATAGAAATATAGTAGTATAGTATATACCAGCATAATATTAAATGTAAGGTCTATCTTTAATATTTCAGATATTCTATCACATCAAAACAACTAGCAGTCTGATATGAAATACAAGATGACAATTACACAAATATGCAAAGGGAAAAAAATGAATATGATTAAAAAAAGGACTCAAGTCATTTAAAACCTTTGCCTCAAAAATGTGCACTCTTTGAGAAATGTGAAATTATCACATACAGCAGAAGGTTCTATACACAGGTTCACCATTTACTAACTAACTAACTAACTAACTAACTAACTAAATAAGTAAATAAATAAATAAATAAAATTTATTTTATCAAATTAATAACATTTATTGCCAAATGATATAATAATGCATATATACTTTTTTATTGAAATCACAATTGGAATTGGTTTTGTGTTACAGTATCATGACAAGGAACCTGACTTGGCTGAATTAGCTTACATGTCTACAGAAAGCAGTGGGGAAAAGGACACATTCTTTAAATGTAGTTTGCCACAAAAGCCATGGTTCTTTTTTATTGACAAGAAAGAATGGCAAGAGCTAAGAAAGCATCAGAAAGGAAGATGTTTTCAAGGGTTACAGTGGATAAACGTGATTGCGAAGGGAATACGGTCAATTCACCCATACTGCAGTTTTGGTTTTAAAAGACACAGTGTGAAAACCCTGCTGTCACAAAAAAACACACCTTTATTCGAATTCACGGGCTACTGACGATTTGAAAATTGCCCAATTAATGTTAGTGTGGAAGTGACCGATGAGGTCACCCTGAAGGCAGCTGTGCTATTCACAGGAGGAGATGTTTATCACAGTACCACTGAACTGAAAAGGAGACCAGTGCGTGCAGATGCACGTTCATCTATTGCACAAACTCTGGAAAGCAAACTGCCCAGAAATGTATATTTGGAATCCATGCAAAAAATCCCAGAGATGGTGGTACAGTCTGGGTGCAGGGATGAAGCACCAACAAAAGAGGTTTTGAAAACCATTGCATGCACCCAAAGACAACTGAAAAGACCTCATTCAAACGAACTTTTAAGTCTACAAATATTAATCGATGAAAAGAAAGGATCAGACAATGAAGTTCTACAGAGGGTCATGATGCACCCAAAAGCAATAATGCTATGGTCTAAGAAAACACTGTCAGTGTTTTACAGAAGGTGCAATGAAGACATTGTCTATCTGGATGCAACAGGAAGTATTATTCAGAAAGGAAGCTCCACAAGTCGACCATACTATGTGTATGAATTAGTTGTGCGTAGTTGTGCGTAATCCTTCCATTGAAAATTTGACCAGGTACCTCCTTCCACACGCAACTTTGTGGTCTGGTCTATTGCTAGGTAGGTTTTTTGATAGGAGTGTTTTCTAACATTACTACTGATAAAAAAAAAAAAAAATAAATTAAATAAACAAACAAACAATGTAATTCTTTAGGTGATATTGGATGTCATGGTACAGGCTCAGCCTACCAACATTTCAGGCAGATTTATAAAAAAGTCAGTCAGTCCAATAATCAGGTAAAAACTCAACTGATTGATTTTAATAGCTTGTTGATAAAAAATTTTAATTTTTTTACATAAATGTAATGCCTTAAATAACTACAATTTGTTGTCCATAATTCAGAACTTTACACAAGACAATCGGACACAAGGAATAATGGAAAAAAGTCAATGGGACCTAAAAAAAAATTAGGTTCCAGAGAAGGAGATTGACAAGATTGGATGGCTTTGTCCAGATTTATCAGAGCATGCACGACGCACTGCTCCGTGAAGATGAAGACACAGAACGAACAAGAAAGAGAGTAATGAAATATTTTTGTACTTTCACCTTTTACAAAATATTGCCAATTCAATGTTCCCTAAATATAAACCAAGATGCTGTAATATCTTCTTCTTCTTCTATTGGCTTCTCCCATAAAGGGTCGCCACAGCGGATCATCCTTCTCCATACCTCTCTGTCCTCTACATCTGCCTCTTTCACACCAACTACCTGCATGTCTTCCCTCACCACATCCATGAACCTCCTCCTTGGTCTTCCTCTTTTCCTCCTTCCTGGTGGCTCCATCCTCAGCATTCTCCTACCAATATAACTTATGTCCCTCCTCTGCACATGTCCAAACCATCTCAATCTCGCCTCCCTCACCTTGTCTCCAAAACATCCTACATGGGCTGTCCCTCTAATAAACTAATTTCTAATCCTTTCCATCCTTGTCACTCCCAACGAAAACCTCAACATCTTCAGCTCTGCTACCTCCAGCTCCAACTCCTGTATTTTACTCAGTGCCACTGTCTCTAATCCATACAACATCGCAGGTCTCACCACAGTCCTATAAACCAAGATGCTGTAAGATACACTTCATAAAAAAATGTAATAGATAAAAAAAAAAAAAAAAACCTGTGTGATGTACGTGTGTCTCTTCTAGTCCATTCGAGTGGAAATGGAGCAGTGGAAAAAGAGACGTCGGAGGCGTAAAGGATTATATGTTTCTCCACTAGTCAAGGTTCTTCCATTCCAAGATGTAAAAAACAAGGTATTATTATTCGGAGTGTATAATAATAATAATAATAATAATAATAATAATAATAATAATAATAATAACAGCTAAACAATTTTTGTTAAAAAAAAAGCAAAAGCATATGCTTTTAAACTAAATCCTTATATTGTTTTTTATGTGTGTGTGTGTGTGTGTGTGTGTGTGTGTGTGTGTGTGTGGTTTTTTGTCAGGAGAAGTCTTCAAAGGCACCCCCAAAAGTGCCTGAGAAAAAGAAAAAGCCAGAAGAAATGATCCAGGTTTAAATATATACACATACATTATATATATACAGTGCCTTGCGAAAGTATTCGGCCCCCTTGAACTTTGCGACCTTTTGCCACATTTCAGGCTTCAAACATAAAGATATAAAACTGTAATTTTTTGTGAAGAATCAACAACAAGTGGGACACAATCATGAAGTGGAACGAAATTTATTGGATAT
>JAAIIK010019371.1:0-10000 GCA_014706435.1 Silurus glanis | reverse complement strand
AGAAATGTGAATGATGATAGATTTTTTAGCCTCAGAAGTTCTGCGTGTGCAGCGTGTCATTAGCGTGACGTTCTTGTTGTCATTATAACCGCAGGCATGCGCCACGTGCGACACCGTGACGTGTGCGCTTTTGTCCTCGCGCCTTTTTGCCCCCCCGGCACCCCACCACCCACACCCCCCCTCTCCCGGTCAGATGTGCAGCGGGGCAGTGGGGCAGATGGCGAGCACGTTGTGCTGATTATACGTGTGTGATGTGCGCGTGAAAGCCTGAACACCAGGTGCTCGAGAGCGAGGAATAAAAGAAAATGTTTATTAGCCGCTAGCACGCTCATGAGTCTGGGGGGGTCAAAGGCCAACTCCCCCCCGTGGCTTCAGCAATCACTTTCTCCTCAATTATACCCTAAAATCTGCATCAATTACCCCTGAACAGCGGCACAGCCGGACCCAAAACGCCTCCGAGGTTAGCTTCAGAGAACAGCTCAGGGGCTAATAAATAATAGACGCTAATAGACACCAGTTCAGCCTCCACTTTATAGCACTTTTATCTCGAAACACACCCGAGCACATTTCAGACACATCACACAGCGAGAATCTCCGCTTTCAGGAACACGGAGGGATTTCAGACTTTTAGTCAATCAGATCACTTCATTTAACTCTGCAAACAGTCGATTCTTACAATTCACTCTGAATCACTTCCTTTATACTCGACTCATCTGCTTACAAAAAACACTACAGACCTTCTGTTAGAACTGTGAAATTTAGGCCACACCCCCTACCTTTAAAATAATTCCAAATGTAAAAAAAAAAAACGATTTGCAAATCAATTAGAGTTTACTCTTATTAATAAGATAAACAAAATACTTTGATTGGGTAAAAAGCGAAAAAGATTTCAACTGGACTCGAAATCTGAAAACGTTTTATTTCTTACTCCCAAACTCACAGAATGGGCGTGGCCTAAAACCTGATGGAATCTGATAAACAATTGCTTAAAAATAAGTAGTTTTCCACGAAGTATTAAAGGGTTCTGAGGGACAACATCACTGCTTTATGTCCAAAGATCTTGTTGTTTTCAGTCTCAGAACTTTTTTCCTTCTGACAGATAAATAGTGTATTATTGTTTATTTAATTATTCCCAATTTTTTATTCTTTAATTATTTAATTCAAATAATGAAAAAAAAAAGAACTATTTCTCATTTATAGTCATGACAGTGATGATGATGTAATGAATAATGGCAATCATTATTATCAATAATTAATGACATTTATTAGATTAATAATGAAGAATCGTGTATTTGTGTGGTTACCATGGCGATAAGTTTGTGAAGGTGTAAGCAAACACAGTGTTGGCTGGTGATGTGATAAGATGTGTTAAAAGAAAAGTCGTTTGTGTGTGTGTGTGTGTGTGTGTGTGTGTGTGTGTGTGTGTGTGAGGAAACACACTGTAACTGTCATTAGCACGCTCACACTCAGCTCTCACCTCTAGCACGGAGCTGACCTGCTCCACTTCCTGTTTTTATTTTAAAGAAAAAAAAAGTCGTTATGAAAAGCAAACACACCGACCCCTGAGGCCTTCAGCTGAACATCTGCTCAGGAGCACAACATCACCACGGAGCACTCAGAGTCTACACACAGGGGCAAAATATAGTGTATATACAGAGTGCGTCATGGATACTTCGAGATTTTCTTGTAAATCGACAAAATCCCAATATTTTGGTTTGTTTTTGTGCAAAAATAAAAATACAGTTTCTAAACATGACAGCGATTTTTGTATTTTTAATAATAATAAATTAATAATAATAGTAATAATAATTCTAATCAAAACGCATTTACAGCAATTTACATACAGAATTTTAATGAAATGATTCCAATGGGATTTTTATGTCACCGTCATCATCATAATGCAAAACCTCCTGATCGCCAACCTGAGAGAAGAAATCCACATAAACTGAAGAAACAATCAGAAAAATCTCCTGGTTGTAACGTCACGTGACGGCGCTGCAGAAATCAGGTGTATTTAAATACCACCAACTTCTAAATCTTCCTTATTTTTTCTCTTCTGTGTTTTTCAGGATGTTGTTCAGTCCTGAAGAGGACATGAACATCTCCAGATCAGTTAGATCTCTCCAGCTGTCCTGTCCTGCTCCTGCTGTTTCCATGGAAACACTGTAAGGGTTAATTGCTCAGCTAACACGCTAGGTTAACTAACAGAATTAGAAAATTGAGTGAAATTCACAGAATTCAGTTTTATACACAGATAAAGATATACAGATATTTAAATATTGGTGCAAATGTATTAGCATTAGCATACTAGCATTCATTGATGAAATTGGCGCCAATTAAGTAGAAAATCAAGTCGTTATAAATGAGTAGACGCGATGTGTGTCATGTGACTGTGCAGTAAAATGCATTGCACACGTGTGCAGGGCATCATGGGTAGCGTGAGCAGTTTAATACCTGGCACTAAGACCTGCACAGGTTCCGATCACAAGCTGAAAAAAGGATTTCATTGTAAAAGAGGCGGCGTGTTGAAACTCTGTCACGAACACAACGCCAAAAACAACAACAACTCCAAACTGGGCCACGGCGCCACGGGGACCGGCAACAGCGACGATTTCTTCTACATCAAAGTGAGCCACAGAGCGAGAGGAGACGAAGCGCCAGACGACATGGGCGCGAGGAAAACGCCAACGGAGCTGAACGTGTCCGCAAGATTAGAGCAGGTGAGGGATTCAATATCTTCAGCTTCCTCTAGCTGTTTCTTAGCAGGATTTTGACTTAATAACAGGAATATTTCATTATCCTGTAGTTTGCTAAAAAAAAAAAAAAACTTCTGACATCCTGCACTAATCTTCTTCATGCAATGAAATGCTATCTAGGACATGCCCCGCCCCCATGGGCGTGTCCTCCTCTACAGTAGCAGCTTGTTAGCAGTAAACATGGTCCATCATTGTGTATCGTCCCTCAGACTGTTCCAACTATAAAATACCGACAACTTATTTTAGATCGGATGCATCAGATCCCTAATGCTATCAGCTGACACGTGCAACAACAAACACCAAACGTCCTCCTGAACTTTCATCTCAATATATCAATTTCCCTCACAGGAGGAATCGATCGTGCATCTCCAACAAGCACAACAACACAAATATTTCTCATTCGTATTAGCGCATGGACCAGCTAGCAAGACTAAATTCAAACAGCTAAACTCCGCCCCCTCTCCTTCTGCTAACCATCTTCCTGATTTTTAGTTTTCTGTCCTGTGCATGACCGTCTTTTCTCCAGCATTAATCATCTACCTTATCTTCATGCCTATCATCACATTCCAGTAGTGTTTAGAACACGCCCATGTGCACTTCCTGTCTCCACTTCCTCTAAAATTCCCTCCATCATCTTACACACCAAACTCACACTTTTAACCGTTTATACTTTAAAACCCAAGAGTCCTCGTCTCTCAGAGCAGCAGATTTGTCCTCCTCCATCATCTTCAGGTCGAAGTAAATATTAAAGAAACGCAAGAACAAGTTCTTCTGGTAGGAAGGAGGAGTATCGGGGGAGAGGAGGCACCAGGACGGAGCTGTTTGAATGATTTATTGCTAATAAAACAGAAATATGTGGCTGTTGTGCTTGTTGGAGTTAAACACACAACTAATGTAAACACAAATTCCTAATGTGTGAAAAAATGTAGACATGAGCTCCAATTTACACAAAATAGCGTCAGATGTGTCCAATCTAAATAAATCTGACAGAAGATTGTGGTTGGAAATGAAACAATGTAGAAACGATTTGCAACAACAGACCATGCATTCTGGCAATGTGCTGATACTGTAGAGTAGGACACGCCCCCTAGGGGCAGGACATATATTCATAGTATTTAAGTTGGACAAACATAAGAGTAGTAAATATAAAAGTAAAGATGCTGGAAAAAAATATAATTGAATCATTTCAAACTGTTCTCATATTTTTTCACTAGACTGCAGAGCATTCCATCCTGCTGCAGTTCCCCAGGAGCAGCAGCTCCTCCGTGGAAACCCACAACAGCTTGAGCACCATCCTGGGAACCAACCTTGGCCACATCGACCATCCCAAAAACCAGACTGTAGAGCCCACACATGACATGAGCTCAAGATCTCCTTGTGATTCCGGGATTTCCGGCTCCACCTGGACCAATGAAGGAGCTAACAGCAGGACCAAATGTTCCGGTGGGATTCATGGAGACGGAGGAACATCAAACTCCAGCACAAGATCCACCAGTGTGTTGAGCGACTCTCTGTCTGGTCCGGCAAGTTTAAACACAGATGCAGTGGCTAAAAACATGGAAACGAATCGTACCAGCATTTTCACAGATCAGAATTTTCCAAGTTCTGCTGAGTCTGAAGTGTCTGAGGAAAGACGGCTCTACAGCTTGGAGGTAAAGATCGCTCAATGCTGCTTACATTTCCATACCTTTTTGTTACTACTTCTTAAAGTTCAAGTTTTTCACCGTTCATCTTGTTTTTGGAGTCTTTGTACAGAATGATTTATTTGAGCAAAGCTGCTTTGTGATGACATCCAGCACGTGATGTCGAACATCACAAAGTCTCAACTTGTTTAGTTTAATTTACATGTTGCTCAAACCCAGAGGAACTGATCTCATTCACCTTCTGGGTTTTTGGAGCATCTTCAGCTTGTTAAATATACATACCACCAAGCCCAATCTCATTTTTTTTATCCTTTATTCCACTTAAATGAGTCCTAGCATGCCTAATCATTGTATGTTCTTCTGCAGGTATCCCAGCATGCTTTGCGAGCTCAGCAGCTCCTCCAGCTACAGGTTCTTCAGCTCCAACAGGATAAAGATCATCTCCAGGAGGAAGTGGATCAGCTGATCAGAGACAGAGATGCAGCCGAGAGTCAGCTCATCTACAAACACCAACACACACCATTAACACCAACGCTGGAGGAGACGCAGTGGCAGGTATAGAGTCAAAATAATAATAATAATAATAATAATAATAATAATAATAATAATAATAAGCACCCTTTATAATTATGTGTCAGGAACACAGCAGCTTCTACACTAAAGAGATCACAAGGCAACATAATCCATATTCCATGATGTTCAGAACCTGCAGAACTGAAGTGGTTTCTGTGTGTACGTTCCTGTAGGTGTGTCAGAAAGTGGGTGAGATCTCTCTGTTGAAGCAGCAGCTGAAGGACTCGCAGGCTGATGTGAACAGTAAGCTGAATGAGATCGTCTTCCTGAGAGCCTCGCTGAGAGAAAGCAGGAGTAAAGTGGAAGAGCTGGAAAAGAAACAGCAGGAATGGGAGGAGACACTGCACTTACGAAGCACTGAGATGGAGGTGTGTGTTTTTCTCTAGTCATTACATTTCATTTGTTAATTCTGCACTGGTTCTGACCTCATTTGGTTTCCACACCGTCCTGATACCAAATACTCGTATGACCCTAACTGCTTCCCATATTCCTTATTCGGTCACATCTTCCCATCTTAGTATCTGTTTTTTAATAGGACTGTTTTTTTTCTTTAGAAGCTAAAGTAGAAGAGGCAAAAGTTCTTCCTGCTCCTTAATCCGTCATTGTTCATACCTTCTTGTAGAAAACAATAAGAGATTGTAATGAGGTCGTATTTCTCAATAGTAATAATACAGTTTGACCAAATTAGACACATCAGAGACATTCAGCTCATGCATGTTCGGTTTCCTGAAGGTCTGTGAGAACGAGCTGCAGAGGAAGAAGAACGAGGCCGAGCTGCTCCGAGAGAAAACAGGAAAGCTGGAGATGGAAGTCCAAACACTGAAGCAAGACCTCCTGGTGGCCAAAGAGGAACACTTTGAGCTCCTGAGCCTAAAGGTCCAGCTGCAGGAACAACATCATCTACTGCAGGTTTGCCAATCCAAGATGGCCGACCAGGAAACTTCAGGTGAAGTCGTCATCCTTCAGCAGGAGGTGGAGAGACTGCGTGAACAGCTGGAGGAAGAGAAACAGAAAAAGGAGAAGATCTTGAGCAGCTTCCATCATGAGAAGGAGACATGGAACAAAGAGAAGGATAAAGTGATTCGCTACCAGAAGCAGCTGCAGTTGAACTACATGCAGATGCACAGGAAGAACCAGGAGCTGGAGAAGAAACTGAAGGAGCAAAACAGAAAAGCAGATAACAGGACAGAAAAGGAGAAGGATAGGACACATGAGGATGTGGATGTCCTCAAGACAGATGTGCACTACAGTGAAATGGTGGCCACTAAGATATAAAATAGTCCATTGTTTTGCACGAGTTTTATCAGCCATCTTACATTTTGTTGTAGATTTTTATGAAAAACTTTTGGTCCTTCAAGGGTTCCTCAAAGGTTCTTTACAACTTAAAGAAGCTACAGAACCTTCCTTGAATTGTTTCTAGTGTTATATTTAACACTTTCTCTCAGACAGTCAAACCAAAGAACCCTGCTAGGTAAAAATACACGCCACAAACTTTCCCACTGCTAAATTCCTATTGGAGGACAACATGGCAGTCAAGGTGTAAACAATGTCAAGTTCAAATGTTTTAAATCCGTATCGTTTGAACAATTGTGTCCCGTACAGATTTTAGCTACGTTAATTTAGCTAGCTAGCATGTTTCTGCTAAGTATTTAGAACTCTTCCTTAGCAACAGAGCTGCAGATTAGCCAAAAAAGGTCACTTCTGCTACTTTGTTCCTGTTGCAAATGTTTGAAAAAATCTTGACGGTGGAAATACTGTAAACATTTGAAGTTTAAAGCTCATCTCCATCCTTTAGGATTGGGATCTTTTTACGAGTGAAGCTTACTCGCTGCAGCGGGGTTTTATTTTTATGTTATTTATTAGATAAATAAAATCTCGCCACAGTTAAAACACAATAGACGAGTGCAGCGATTATCGCATCATAATATCTAACAGCCAATCAGGATCCCGGATGCAAATCAGGCCCACGTAGCAACGATAGCAGACGCTTGAGGGATGTTTTCAGTTTGCGTAAAATAACTGATCAAAATATTATTACATTTAAATATTAAATGTTTTTTGTGCTCTGACTTTAAATCAAGGAAATGAGAGGAAATAAAAATCAACCAAAGCAGAACATTAGACCAGCTTTATTCCAGTTAAACACTCTCACCACACACACACACACACACACACACTGAATGATGTACAGTATGTATTGTATATTGCTTATTTATTCTGGTAATATAATAAATGTTACTTTTGTTTATAATCGAGTGTGGTGTGGAGAATAAATCTCAGCGGGATGACGGCACGCTCAGACCTGAGCTCTATCTGACCTGACATGTGCTGATATTCCAGTTCCATCAAGGGAATTGTTTAACCTGTACACACGCTCCTTCACGTTCACACTTGCCCCAGAATGATGAGGTTGTTTACCAAGAACGACACACACTACGCTTTTTTTTGTCCTTTATGAAATAGACTTTGTCTGTGGAGATTTCCTGAAAGCACAGAAAAGTCCGTTTTCATTATATTGTAGAGATGAGTTGCTCCATATTAGAATTAGTGAGTCATTTGCGAATGAATTGACTCTTTTAAGTAAACACTGGGAGTTGATTTTTTATTTCTTTTTGCTGTTCTTTTATTTGTTACTCGATTTTTCATTTGTTTACTTTCAGTCAGTGCTTCTGTGTTTCCATAGAAACCATTTTTCACCACCTGAGATACTGGATTATGTTGACTAACTGAATCATGAGTCATGTTTTTATAAAGTACAGTGATTTCAGCCGTAAATTCTATGAGAATCACTGACTTACATTTACATTTTTTTTATGTATATGTATTAAATTATTCCTAATAGTCTATTATCATAATTCCATAGCATTTCTATTAGTTGTGCTGCTTCCTGTATTGTATGTTTATTTTAATGGAATCTGCTGTGGGGTCTTCCTGTAGAGTAAAGTACACGAGAATGAAGCTGAGAATGAAACTCAGATTTCAAGTTGTCGATTCTAGTGGACGTTCTCTAGGCGTCCAAAAACATCAGCATTGTCACTAGTCAGAGCTCACAAACCGCATCTGTAGCAAAACTGCACAAACTCCAATATATTAATGCGGATTTAAGAGCTGGTTTTTATTCTACGATGACTGACAGAGGAGAAGAAACTGATTTAATCACAGATACACTTACAAGGACATTTACAAGACGAACCTTTGCAGAAAAGCTGGACATCGTGAGGAAAATTCGCCAAAACACTTCAAAACAGTTGTTCGGGTTTATCATGGACCGTTTATACTTTTGCTTTACATTTCCTGTAGAATTTACACAAAATCACCCAATTTGCCTTCGTATTGATCAACCGAATCATTTAAATGATGAGTCGGAATTTTGAGAAAATTGCTGACTGTGGTGTTGGAGCTCCCTCTAGTGTTCATAATGTTCCTCATCATGTCTTAATCTTCTCACCTCTTCATCATCAGGGTTCTCACCTTCATCCCACAACACAAACCCTCCAACTTCTCTTCCTGCTCCACTGTGTCCCAGAAAATCTCTCAGGTATCAGTGGAGTGTCGTCACTGCAGCTGGAGAGGACACACTGTGGGATTACACTGTGTGTCCTACATAACAAAAATAACACACAGTTCTACTGCCACAGAGATCAAACCATGAAGCTGCTGTGGGACTACAGTTCATACGAACAGCTGATACCTTCAACAAAATAGAATATCTGATGTAGATGTGAAGTAGTTCTCTCTGGAGTCTGGTTCCTCTGAAGTCTGCTCCTCAAATCATCTCAGGGAGTTTTCTCCTCGTCACCGTCACCTCTAAGTCACTCATTAAAAACTTCTCTTCTGAATGACTCCTTGATTAGATTCTAATTAAATAAGGATGAGCTGCTTTTCTGTCTGCTATTAATACATTTTAATTAACAATTTAATGTTTAATCAATCAACAATCTAATTCATTAATAAAGATCTAATTGTGTTTAGAGATTTCATTTTTGAGAGACACGTGTATGTTCCTATAGTTTCTATTTACAAACTCTGTAGACAATAATAGTCTGAAGGTTTCCTTTGACCAAACTTATCTATAAATGTTCAGATGTTCCAATTTATTGTCTTGTAAAAATCCTCCCTCAGCATGAAGAACAGCTTCACACACTCTCAGCATTCGGACTCTGTTTCTCCAAACGTTCAGCTGAAATATTTTGCTGTGTCTCTTGTAAAACTCTTGTGTGCTGGTACCGATCTTTAAGCATAAGGGAGATGTGCAGACCTGCAGTAACTACAGGGGAATTAAGTTGATCAGTCACACCATGAAGTTCTGGGAAAGAGTAGTGGAAGCCAGGCTGAGAGAAGAGGTGACCATCTGTGAGCAACAGTATGGTTTCATGCCGAGGAAGAGCACCACAGATGCATTATTTGCTTTGAGAATGTTGATGGAGAAGTATAGAGAAGGTCAGAAGGAGTTGCATTGTGTGTTTGTGGATTTAGAGAAAGCGTACGACAGGGTGGAGAGAGGAGTTGTGGTATTGTATGAGGAAGTCTGGTGTGTCAGAGAAGTATGTGAGGGTGGTGCAGGACATGTATGAGGACAGTGTGACAGCAGTGAAGTGTGCAGTAGGAACGGCAGACTGGTTCAAGGTGGAGGTTGGACTGCATCAAGGATCGGCCCTGAGCCCTTTCCTGTTTGCAGTGGTGATGGACAGGTTGACGGACGAGGTCAGACAGGAGTCTCCCTGGACTATGATGTTTGTGGATGATATTGTGATTTGTGGTGAGAGTAGGGAGCAGATGTAGAAGATCCTGGAGAGGTGGAGGTACACGCTGGAGAGAAGGGGAATGAAAGTCAGTAGGAGTAAGACAGAGTACATGTGCGTGAATGAGAGGGAGGGCAGTGGAGGGGTGCGGTTGCAGGGAGAAGAGGTGGAGAAGGTGGAGGAGTTCAGGTACCTGGGGTCAACAGTGCAAAGTAATGGAGAGTGTGTTAGAGAAGTGAAGAAAAGAGTGCAGGCAGGGTGGAGTGGGTGGAGAAGAGTGATAGCA
>JAAIIK010019358.1:76048-89055 GCA_014706435.1 Silurus glanis | reverse complement strand
TGTGTGCGTGTGTTTTACTAGGTTACAACATGAGGAAAATGACAGGGTGTTTTGCTCCAGAAAATCATCTTCATTTCTCTGTCTTATCTCATCCAAACACACAATTGTTACTCTAAATCAGTGAATGGTCAGAGATGCCGTTTCCACCTCAAACACCACCTGTCTCTGTCTCTACCACACCCCCTGTCTCCACCACACCACCTGTCTCTCTGCCTCCACCCCAACACACCACCTGTCTCTCCATCTCCACCTCTACCACCTGTCTGTCTCCTCTTCACCATACTACCTGTCTGTCTCCACCCCAACACACCACCTGTCTCTCCATCCCCACCTCTACCACCTGTCTGTCTCCACCCCAAAAACACCACCTGTCTCTCTCTCAACCCCCACCATGCATCTTTGTCTCCACCACACAACATTACCTGTCTTTGTCTTCACCACACCGCCTGTACCTCCGTCTCCACCAGCCCATACCACCTGTCTCAGTCTCCAACACCTGTCTCTCAGTCTCCACCACACAACCTGTCTCTCTGTCCAAAAAACCTATTGATAAAAGGCTTGACTAAATAAGTAACACTGAGACTGTGTCTGAGTCCCGAACACTAACTGGAAGGTTGTTCAATAACTGTGTGGCTTTGTAAGAGAAATCTCTGCCCCTTGCTGTAGTCTTCATTATTTGAGGTACCAACAAATAGCCTGCACCTTTTGATCTAAGTAGGTGTGGGGGATTATAATGGTACGGGAGTTCACTCAGATACTGCGGCGTGAGACCATTAAGTGCTTTATATGTCAGTAGTAGAATTTTATAATTAATGTGAGATTTAACTGGGAGCAGTGTAGACTGATTAAAACAGGGGTGATGTGGTAGATCTAGTGAGGACTCTTGCTGCTGCATACTGGACTAACTGAAGCTTAATTATGCACTTACTCGAACACCCAGACAGTAAAGCGTTACAGTAGTCTAATCTAGAGGTAACAAAAGCATGAACTAGTTTTTCTGCATCCTGTAACGACATCATATTTCTAATTTTAGCAATATTTCTAAGGTGAAGAAGGCGATCCTGGTAATATTATTCATGTGAGCCTCAAAGAAAAGACTCGAGTCAATAATCACACCAAGGTCTTTGACTGCTGTACACGCTGACAGAAAAACCAGCTGCTGTGTACCCAGCTTTAAGTTCCTTGGAGTCCACATCTCCGAAGATCTCGCCTGGGTCTCTGAACTCCTATCCTGATCAAGAAGGCACAACAGCGCCTGGTTTTTCTGAGGAGACTTAAAAAGTCCCACCTGTGCTACAGGATAGTAAAGAACTTTTACCGTTGTGCCATTGAGAGCATCCTCACTAACTGCATCTCAGTGTGCACTGCTTCGGACCGTAAAACCCTTCAGAGGGTGGTGAAAACTGCCCAACGATTCATCGGCACTCAGCTTACCACCTTGGAGGACATTCACAAGAAACGCTGACTGCAAAGGGCGAGGGGCATCATCAAAGATCCCTCTTACTCTAACCATGGACTATTTACCCTTCTCCCATCAGGCAGACGCTCAGAGTCGCACAAACAGACTGAAGTATAGCTTTTTTTCCTGTGGCTGTAACTGCACTGAAAAACTGGTCATCATACAATGTTAACAATACAATACTGCATTGTAACGTTCTGGGTATTTTGCATATTTTTTTTTTGGTGTTTTCTTTGTTTTTTCCACTGCTAATCCACTAGGCATTTTTGCACCATCAATAACTGTATATTCCACCCATATTTATTCTGTATGTATATACATCCATAATTGTACAAAACAATATCATGTGAGTATATTATCTCCTGACATGTTTATCTTTGCACAATATATTGTATAGTACTATATATACACCATATATTATTACCTACTGCACCAAATTTCATTGGCTTTGTTCATGTACCTTGCACAACGACAAAGTTGAATCTAATCTAATAACTTTATATAACTTAAGTTATACTGTGACGCCTGCTATGCTTTTATGCATAAAGCAACAATATTTTTTCTGGCTTACCACCTTAACCAGTGGTGTCTATGTGCTTATGAGGAGGCTGAAATCATGACTGATACATTTCATAAATGTTATTCCTAAGCAGAACTGCTGTTCTACAACTTTTTCCACGTCTCTGTCCCCATCACCTGTCTCTCTGTCTACACCACCCATTTCTCCATCTTCACACCACGTCTCCTCGACACCACCACCGCTGTTCTTTCTGTCTCCAACCCCACATGTCTCTGCCTCCTCCACACCACCAGTCCCTCTGTGTTCAGATGCTACCACATATTTGCAGTATAAATGGCTATTGGACTTCACTTAATTACAAAACCAACATACACCCTCTTAGTGATACAGAAGTGAGGGAGAGACAATGAAACAAAATCCGTCTGGAAAAAGCCCTGCACTGGACTCCATCCTGTCGTCAATGCCTGACTCTTTGGTGGGCAGTATTCCTCTAATTCCTACGAATGCTGAAAATGAAGAAGAAAAGGAGCAGAATAAGTGTTGTGATATAGTTGCTCTGTACGAGGAGCCGCTGCAGTCTGATGTTGGGAAAGATACTTGCCAGTTTGGGTGCTAAGATAAACACAGACTCTTTAGCAGAAAGCAGGCCATTCATTTCTGCATCCGCATGTGTTCTGGTTCAGTCAACATGACGGCTGCACGGAAATGGAGGCGTGGTCTGGTTACGTCTGAAAGAGAGTTCACTTTTTACTCAAACGACACCACCGCTTACTAAGATCCGACACGTCTGTTGATGCAAACCCCTATTTTAACACTTTATAGCAACACTGGAAAAACAACACCGGCAAATTTACTGTTGTGTAAAAATAAAAAACCTCTGAATAATTCAGTTAAAAAAATACATCAAAAATGTAAACTCATTTACAGTTTAAAACTGTGCACTCTCCAGAATAATTATGCACTAAATAAAATGTCCCATAGAATTTACTGTGAATTACCATAAGAAACGGTGACATTTTTTAACAATTAAACAAAGAAAATCCGCTAATTAAAATAAAATAAAGAAAATTGGCAGCTGTGATTACCAAAATTATTGTGTAAAAAATATATGAAAATTCACAAAATACTTGAACTTTGCAATTTGAAAACTGTAGATTTTAATATCAAATTTAAGCACATTTAAACTGCACCACTTTATAGACCTTGGTGTTTACGAGAAATGTTCAAAACTGTAACTGAAAAATATAAAATAAAAGTAGATATGCCTTCAAAGAGAAAGTTTTCTTTACACACAATACAAAAAAAAGAGAGCATGTGACAGATGTGTTATCTAATCGTAACCGGAAGAGGAAAGATGGAGGAACAGAGATGGAAGAAAGTGAAATGAGAAAAAAAAAAAAAAAAAAAAAACAGAAAAAAAAAAGGTTGTGAAAAAGAGAAAGTTTCTATGAGTAACAAGTTTTTTTTATATATATATATATACTTTAAGAATGACTGCATTTCTTTATTATAAAATAAATATACCAATATATACAAGCAGGCTGTTCAAAATGAGGTACAGAAATGCTAATCAAAAAAATAAGAGCAATAAACCTCTGTAACAGCTGTATAAAAACCGAATGCATCTTTAACAAGATCATCTGAAAAATGTACTTGCCTCTTAATCGTGAATAACTGGCCATAAAAACTGAAAGCATCCTTCAAGCTGAAGGTCACACGCCAGAAATCTGACTGACATCAGTCCATATTCAGACATCACAACAATCATGATCTGAAAGTTCCTGAAACATGGTGAGGACTCGTGGGTTCACCTGAAGATGGCCGGTGTTCGTTTTCACCACTTTGGTGCCCTTCTATTTGTTTGATGAAGTAAAAACACCTTGAAAAAAGAAGAAAACGAGTGACTTAATAAATCATAAAGCTTCGTTATGAGCGAAAAACAACTGGATAATCTTTAATTAATAACTAATATGAATTCATTTATTAACAAAGGGAAATAAATGCTGTAAAACACATTATTCGTAGATTGTTCATGTTAATGCATTACATAACTGATTATTGCAAAGTATTAAACTAATAAAAGGAGAATACTTTTAAAACAAGGCCTCGTTAGTTGTTACTTAACAGGAACAAACTCTAAAAAGTATTCATTTTACAGCGTTTATTAACCTTTGTTAATGTTAGTATTAAAAATACAATTGTTCATTGTTCGCTTTAGATCACGGTGCATTAGCTAATGGTAATGTTTTGAAATGTAGAACTAAATTTAGAAATGTATATAGATTCATAAATGTTATAGTAGCATTACTGATTGTTAGTTAGATTGTTAGCATTGTTAACTAATGTTCACAGACGATATCTTATTGTGAAGTCATATTACTGAAAGTGTTCAAAAGAGTAAATAAAAGTTAAATAAACGGTAAATAAAAACATTATTTGTTTTTATATTGGTAACATCAGACAGAAGGCTGTAATGAAGGTCAAGTACAACGTTCCGATCCACACACAAAATAAATTGCTCTGAAAAAACAAGACTGACCTAAAAGGTACAAAGAATTAATGAACAAAATTATAAAATATATTAGAAAAAAATTAATAAATAACAGAAATTAAATTTTGAATTATTCCTTTACTAGTCCCATTTGATTTTGAAGACCAGGACAAGACACTCGGATGGGAATAACAGCACTGCATTTTTGTTTTTTTTTTTGTTTTCACTGCATGTTTTATGGTTAACAATCAAGCTTCTGAAATTGACTTTACACTAACTCGGCTGAATAAACAAAAAAAACGGTAAAGTGTGTCGAGATGTGGTTGAATAAAGTTATTTTCTTGCAGCGAAAACGCTTTAAAACCATAAGAAAAATCACCCTAACTGCTAATGTGTTCTCTGATGTAGGCTGGTTCTACAGATCTCTTCGTTTATATGTTCAGACTGTTTACTTAATAAGCATAAACAGCTAACAAGAGATATCACAAAGTCTTTGCTAGCATTAGCACAACCAAAGTGGTGCTGCAACTAACGATTATTTTGATAATCGTTTAATCGGCTGATAATTTTTCAGTCGATTGATTCATCTTTTTTTATTTACAAAAAGATTAAATAAGCCATTTTGCTGATTATAACTATATAGAACCCTGATTCTTGGTATTTATGTATAAAAATGTACTTTTAAAAATTCAAAAGCCATATACAGACGCGCCACACTTTACGAACTTTCGCGGATTCGACCAAACCTGTCCTCAAAGTGAAATTTGTTCGAAATCGAAAACATTCGTCGACCGTAACGAGTCCACATGATGCGCACTGGACTCGGGCCAATTAATTTTTTTTATTATGAATTTTTATTATGTTTTATTACTTCATGCAAAATATTGTATACACTATTCTGATTATTTCTATTTGTTTTTGTATCCTTTAATGTTTATTTGGTAGTTTTTATAGCTCTTACATCATAAGGACGAACGGTCGTTCGGGACGTAACTCGTTCGTAAGGTGGGGAGCGTCTGTATCGAGTTTAATCGAGACATTTGAAAGCGTATAGCGGCTGCTTGTTGGGGAGTGAACGGGGGGTTTCTCCTTTGAACAAATTCACTCATGCTGGGTTGTTGCTTTCTGTAAAAAAAGAAAAAAATGTATTTGCGTATGCAAGGTGTAAATTGTGCAAATCAACATTTGTATTGTTTTTAATGATAACTGCAGATGGCAAGTTGACAACCATGGTTAAAAAAACATTTTATTACATACATACATACATATATATATATATATATATACATATATATATATATATATATATATATATAAAATTAATAATATATATAATAATATAATATACAATAAGTGTATTCCTCTTTCGGCTGCTACCAATAGGGGTCGCCACAGCTCAATATATAATAAATAATGAATTAAATTGTGTATAATAATTAAACTATATACACATAAATTGAATATAGAAACATTGAAAACAAGCATTTAAGCGTAGTAAAGTCGCAGTAAATCACGTTTTGAAAACGTATAAGTTGACAAATGCTAGAAAAAGAGAATGGAGAGGAGAAACGCAGCAAACTAACGCCTTGAAAAGAAATCAACAAATATACATTGGTGTACAAATTCCTAGTAAAACTAGAGTTCTATCACCAGAGGACTAGTTAGCACTATGAAATGTATTATTATTGACGTTATGTTAATATTAAATGTGTTTTATGAGACTCACATTTTCTTTCTCGGAATGTCGGATGACTCCAAAGACGCGGACATTTAGAAAATAGCACGCCGTCGCCCAGAAGCCCGGATATAACCTTCTGCGCATGCGCGGAAGTGTGATCTCGACATGGGTTTTTCCTCGGCAAACACAATTGTCTGTCCGAGTGTAAAAGTTGTCTGAGCACAAGTTCTATTGGTCCGTGTATCTTCTGGTCGTTCAGTTTTCGCTTTAGAAAGAGAAAATTAAATATTTTTATTTTCTTCTAATACTCCAGAACACGTCTCGTGTCTCCTGCCCGATTCCAGAGTTGTTCTCGGTTTAACGTTAATGTACAATGTTTTTTTTTTACAAACATTAAAATTAAGTTACAACCAAATAATGAAATTGCATTATTTGTGTTTTTTAAGAAATAGCAATAAATTCATTCTTATGTCTTTTATTGTCTTTTTTTGAGTCAAATAATTTAAGTTGCCGTTATCTTTATAGACAAAATGTTTCCAACTTTTTTTCATGTCAGGATGGCCGAGCGGTCTAAGGCGCTGCGTTCAGGTCGCAGTCTCCTCTGGAGGCGTGGGTTCGAATCCCACTTCTGACAAAAGTTTTTCTCCTTTAAAAAAAAATACAAAATATATATTTTATATATTACAGTCCTGTATACTGCATCAGATAACCTGCCCTTCACTATCGATCCATCTAAATCCAGTTGAAATAATTTGGTATAAATTGGGCCGGAGAGTAAAGGAAAAGCAGCCTACAAACACTCAAAACCTCGGGGGACTGTTCAAGATTGTTGGAAAACCATTTCAGGTGATGAACTCAAACAGTGCAAAGGTCTCGTTAAAGCTTAAGGTGGCTAATTTGAAGAATTGAAAATATAAAACATATTCTGGGTTATTTAACACGTTTTTGGTAGCTACACAGTTTCATGTAATCAAAACTATTACAATAATACAATGTTGAAAATTACAAAAAAAAACGCTGTAAGTGTGTCCAAGCCATTGGCTGGTCCTGTATAAACAAGCACGTTAGAGCACTTGTGTGTGTTACAAAAACGATAACAATGACAAACTATTTAAATGAATTTACGTTTCTCTGCTATTTACTTGTAAGTGACTAAACTGACATCAGCAAATTTTACGTAGCACACAACCACACACAGTACAATATGCAGTGAAATGCTTTGAACCACTTCTCTGTGACATTAAAAAAACAAAAAAACAAAACAAAGCAATGATAGCAATTATAGTGTAAAATACAAATAAAATACAAATAAAAGAAAATAAAAACAATAAAATAGTTTTTACAATTTAATGTATTATAATTATGATAAAAGGAACAGCATCAAGAGCTGATATTTGCTGAAATTCTATTGCTTTAAAACTTTACGGTATTAGAATTTCAAATTTACACTTTTTTGTCTAATGAAATAAAGATGAATCAATACAAATAGTTTGCTGGACTGGGTGCCTTAAAACATGTTTAGATTAAATGAAGATAAAAATTAGAGTTTTCGTTTCTCGTAATCTTTATGGGAATCTATTGTCTAGAGCGTGAGCATTATTTTTGATTCTCAATTAAACCAATAAATGCTAAAATTAAGATATTTGTTTAATTGAGACAGAATTATTGGGCAACCCTCCTTCCAGATAATTTTTTTTTTCTTTTAATAAAAAACTAAATGAATTAAATTATAATCAAATCATTGGAGAAATTCGATTAATCGCGGTTAGACCATAGGATACTTGATGATCCGTTGCGAATATAATACACAACCAGTCTCACACATCCATACAACTCACCTTCCACCATTACAAAGAAATCTATAATAATAATAATAATAATAATAATAATAATAATAATAATAATAACCACAAAGTGGTGATTTGGAGCCCTCTAGCGTTCTTGTTGGCACACATACCTGGAATACTCAGCCTTCCTGTAACGCCGCTGCTCAGTGAAGATCTCTGAGGTCTTCTAGTCAGGGATTTTTGGATTTTCTAGTACCAAGACTGAGGTGAAGAAAGGACTGGGTGGGCTTTTGCTGTAAACATAGAACAGACTTTTCCTCGGGATCAGACTGTCCGATTCTGCAGCCTCGTCTAAGAGATATCTCATTTGTATGTGTTTTGTTGTATAGTGTGTTATTGCGACTGTATGTTGTCTTGTCACTTATTATATGATGTAAACTCCTCCTTTTCTGAAGATGTCTGAAAACTTGAAGTTACAGTGACAAAAGCACTGTAAAAGCACTGGAGACTCCTTCCAAACATGTTGCCTAATCCTCATCATTTGAATTGTACTTAAAAATTTTTTTAAACAAATCTGGTTATGATTTTTCCTGGGAAACAAGCGATTGTTATGGAAACAATAACGTACAAGATATGGCCAAAGGTTTGTAGACACCTGACCATAAGATTGACCTGACCATAAGACATCCCAGTCCACATTTAATCTCCATTTCCTTTTATAGTAAGCTCCACTCTTCTGGGAAGATGTTTCATCTTCCATTTTATTTTGGAGATTTAGTGAAGATTCATTCATCCACAAGGGTGTTTGTACATTCAGGAACTAATGTAGGCGAGATGAGAAGGCGTGGGGTGCAGTCAGTGTTCAATGTATTATTGTATCTGATATACAGTAAAAAACCTAATATTTGTAAAACATAATGAAAATCATTTGAATATGAGATGATCTGATATCTACCAAGCTTCGAAATCACTCTGTGTTGAATTGCGGTGTTTTAATGCAGTATTAAACATATCTTCGACTACTGTCGGATACTGGAGTTTTCCAGCTAGTTTTTTTTTACTCATTACACATTTTGCTTTGCGTATCAAAGTCAAAACCTCTCTTCGGCTGATTCTTCACGGTAACCATGGCAACCTTTTTTTTTGTTGTTGTTGTTGTTTGCAAATACTTTCAGTTTCGCAATGCAGCTGGACATCAGATTGAAATTTTCATTCCAGTGCAACAACCAAAGCGAACAAAGATTCCGATTCCGTTTGTTCGTTTTCGTTTCTTGTGTTAGAAGAACCTCGTCGTGAAGTTATGAATCCTGTGATTCGTTATTAATGAATGAACAGTTGTTGCTGAGGTTTCTGCAGAATCAAACCTGCCGAATGAAGGGAATATAAAGGAATCTTATAGAAACGCATTCCACATTTCCACATTATTATCAATATTTATTATAATATCAGACTGCAGCGTTTCTTCCTTCCTTGGAGTCCAACTTAAAAAAAAAAAAAAAAAACAGCAGATGCTTTTAAATGGCTGATATTTAAGTTATGATCCTCGGCTCATGTTACTTAATTTGCTCCTGTCATTTATATCACAGCTTCAGACAAGAAAAAAAAAACGAGTATTTCAAGTTGTCCGAGTTTCCTTTATGTCACCAGGTTCTACTTCGGCCCGTTCAGTTTCTGAAGACGGACAGAAGGACAGATTCCTCGCTGCTCAGAAATCACGATTAGGACATTCAAAGACATTCATTACTACAGAGGCAGAGGTAAGTGTTTGCTCTTTAGCATGACAATGCTGGGTTATTGATGTGTGTGTGTGTGTGTGTGTGTGTGTGTGTGTGTGTTCGCAAATTCACAAACATGTTCCTTTCCATCTTTTATTTTCTGTTCACTGCTAATTAAACAGCACAAACACCTGACTTCATGTAGTTCTGTGATGTTTGGTGAAGCTCCTGGAGGAACAGTGTTTTGTGTGACAGCTTTGTACGAAGGGGAACGACCGCTGTGAAGCCACGTTCCTTAACACGACTCGAGCTGATGTTCCTCCATCGCGTTTTCTCCAACCTGTTAGTTTAATGAGCCTCCAGCAACTGTAAAATTCACTTTTTTTTTCCACATTTTGATCAAGCGTAGTTGTATATTTAGAAACATCACCCCGTGACCTTCACACGGCGTCCTGCTGTGAAGATGAACCTCATCCTTCATGCATGGGAGTGTAGAAATGACAAAAATACACCGTGTTGCTCTTTAGTGCTGCTCTGATCTCTACAGGGTCTGGATATTGTAATCGTTACTCATGTGTTTGGCAGATGTTCGTCCACGTCTCTTCATTGATTTAGTTTTGGTGTGCAGTCACGTAGGCTGATAAAAACTCAGCGAAGTGTTTCAAGAAATGTCTTTTTCCCACAATGGAAAAATGACGGTAAAAAAAAAAGATAAAAAAAACCAAAACTATGACAAAATTAGGATTCACAAATGTTTTTTCAGTGGATTCCTGATTCGGTCTCGCAAACCTGAGGGTCTGAATGCCCTGGGGGAAGAAGAAGCTTCTTGATATTCTCTGCATGTCCTGAAAGCAACTGAGAGAACACTCCACTGGCGGAGGTCTTTCTTTATCTTCCTGGCTGTTGGTCCAGCACTGCTCGCTGTAGATAAAGATCAGCCGATCTCACCACCTTCTGGAGAGCATCTCCAGCTTTGTGCTCTTTTGTCTAGATATATTTACAATTTATATGTTGTTTAAAGATTTTTTTTTGTGTTGCCTCATGGATACGTTTTCACTGATTTTGATTACACGTGTATTACAATAGAGAACAGATGCTTCATTGGACGCTGGCATTTAATTATACCTCATTATCTCATTATGTCATTCTGTCAACCTACTACATGTGAAATAATGGCCGTGTATGAGACGTGTACGCAACTCTAACCGCACAGTGTTTCACATCAACTCGCATTCTGAACATAAAACAAGTTCTATCACATATGCAGAGCACAAACGCAAATTAGTCTCACGCTAAATACCCGCATGTATGTTGGACTCCGTCCTACATTCTTCTACATCATAATATTTAAGTGGGTTTTATTGCACGTCTTGTGTCACATGGCTTTTATTGCCATTCGAACCACGTACAATGGAGTGCAAAATGAAACCAAACGGCATTCCTCCAGGGCAGATACGCTACACAAAAATATCTAAATGAACACAAAACTAATTAGAGCAAACCGAATAATATACAGGACACGTGCAGACACCATATAGCACCAGTACCAAGTACACAGAGATCAATGTGCACATGATTTATCAATAGAATAATAAATACTGTCCATGGAAACATTTGATGTTTTATTTGTGACGTTTCTTGTTTAAAATGTTTGAGTTTTGGACAAAGCGTGGCAATGCGTTCGGACAATCGGAAATATAAACCATATTATGGGTTTACTACAGAATTCCATACATGCTCTTAGTTCAAAACAGTATTAAATGTACAGTTCAAGAAAAAAACAAAGACTGAAGGAGAAGGCGTGGCCAAATGAAATAAACAACATTTTTAAATAAAATGCAGAATAAAACAATATTTGCTAAAGGGAGGAAATATTCAGCAATTATTGAAATATTTGCTGAATATTATGGTGGTGACTCTTCTCTATCGCACCTCCATTACAGGATTTATAGCACATTTATTTTCGTTGTTTATTATGATATCAGACAGCAGCATTTCTGCATTCATCAGACTGAAAATCCAGAAAAGAACATAACAATTGAATAAAAAGTGCATGAGAAATGAGTGTATTGCTGATGCCTGAATGAGTGGCGAAATACAGACCTGCATCAGAGCAATACAATAAAAACAATACAAAAAACAGGTGCAAAACACATCAACAAATCCGAAAACAAAATAACTAATCCGAAAACACAACGACAATTCAGACAAACCGGAAAAGGTAGGTATAGTGTGTGTTATTTTCTTATCTTTAAAGGCGCACCAATCGAAATAAAAAAAAAATGTTCAAAGTAAATGGAGAACTTTACACATGTACAAGAAACAAAGTTATAAGATTTCATACTTCCTGTATATCTTTAATGACAGGCGTCTCGTCCAATGATCGGTAAGTGTTTCATTTGCAAACTATACCTACCTTTTCCACTTTGTCTGAATTGTCGTTGTGTTTTCAGATTTGTTATTTTGTTTTTGCGTTTTTATATTTTGTTTTCGGATTTGTTATTTTGTTTTCGCATTTGTTATTTTATTTTCGGATTTGTTATTTTATTTTCGGATTTGTTATTTTGTTTTCGGATTTGTTATTTTGTTTTCGCATTTGTTATTTTGTTTTCGGATTTGTTATTTTGTTTTTGCATTTGTTATTTTGTTTTCAGATTTGTTAATGTTTTTTGCACTTCTCGACCACCGTATTTAAGAACATGATACATGCAATAAAATGCCTGATATTTCAAATATGTTCTTCTGTTCAGGTCTGCTTCTGCTGCTGTTATTTATATAATTGACTTACAGGACGAGTATTTCAGGTCTCCTTTGTTTCCTTCCCGTCAGTGTTGCGCCGTGTTTTCACTACAGGCACACAATAAGATCAAATCTTAATTAAATCTGCAAAACGAGGAAATACACGTGTTAGAAAATGTTTTTAAAATGTAATCAAACTAATTTTCGTGCTTTAAATATATAATTACTGTAATTTTTGCGACGAGAGAAGAGTCTCCTGGTGATGTTATCTACACGCGAATCAGTAATCAAGATGAAAGTGAAATTACTGTGAAATAAGAAAGCTGCTTGTTTGTAGTCGTAGAGTTAAATAGAAGGAAGTCATACTTTTAGTCATGAAGCAAGATTTGGCAGTGTCAGGAACATGGGAGTGGCGCCCTCACAATCTACCAACAATGACTTGTGCAACTCGCATTGTGTTTAGTTTTTTTGTTTGGCTGTTGTAAGTTAGACAAGGAAACATTCAGGGTTTGTGTGTTAAGTATTAACAAAAAAAAAAAAGTAAATTAATTAAATAAATAATAATAAAAAAATAATACGTATATATATATATATATATATATATATATATATATATAT
>JAAIIK010019358.1:4040-14718 GCA_014706435.1 Silurus glanis | reverse complement strand
TCTCTCTCTCTCTCTCTCTCTCTCTCTCTCTCTCTCTCTCTCTCTCTCAAGTGCATAGACATGAGCAAACAAACCAGCAGGCTTGGCTACATACCTAAGCAGAGATACGTATCTTTTGGTAAAATGCAATAATAAGCCATTGTGGCGAAAGAACGATCACTCAACACAAAGTTTCAGAATAAATAACAAATGAAGGAAAAAAAGATAGAAAAAATAGCAACTAGTATGTAGTTTGATTTGAAAACGTTGTGGAGTTGCATCAGATAATTCCCAGCATCGTTTATTGCAATTTCTTTTTTTCTTTTTTTTCAAATGATTTGACTAATTATTTATTCATTTGACTGTTTATTAATTTACTATAATATTGAAAAACACAATGAATGAATATTTACAATAACAGTTATTGTTCATGTATTGTGACATAAAAATACTGTAATCGAATCTAGATTTCAAATTTGATTTCTGTGTCTAATAAAAATACGCACATTTGACAAATCTCTAAAGTAACTCACAGCTTTTTGCTGTGTAATACCGCTGAGAGAGAATGTGAGCGGAACTCGGTGTTATACTTGAGATTATGACTGCAAAAACTGCAGAAAAGGAGAAAAATCTCATTTACCAATCAGACACGAAACAGCCAGTATAACCCTCCAGTCCATTCTGCTGTTTAGAACCTAAAATAATAAATATTTATTACATTTTATTTAAAAAAAAAGATAAAAAAAAACAAAATCACAATTTAAGTAAGGAATGGATTTATGCCAGATAAAAAGAAATAATAAAAAAAAATTTAAAAAATTAAAAAAATAAAAACAAATAATAATAAAAAAAAAAAAAATATATATATATATATATATATATATATATATATTTACATAATACATACATAATTTTTTACAACGTATTACATTATTATTGTAATTCCTTTTTGAATTGTAATTATATAATTGAAACAATCCTACTTATAAAATTAATTGATTATATAATTAACTTCATATATTTATAAATATAATTATATAATGAATTGATAATATAATAAATATATATCTTGTACATTGTGTGTACATACAAATATTCTTTAAGCACTGTACCATTATATCTCTATTATCTACATTATATCATCTTTTAGTCTGGTGATTCTACCTGATTGAGAAGAAAATAAAGTAATTCCTTACCTGTGCCTGCAGGTAGCAAATGTGGAGTGTTTTCAATCCAGTGACAGAGTCGCAGTGTCAAAATTCAGAGCAGCTCAATGGCATATCAAACCTGAGTAACTGAGCATTATAGCTTTATTATGCCAACTCCCATGATGTTGACAGATCCTCGAGAACCAATCACAGACTGGATGCTTTGTCATGTCCACTGACAGCGTAAAAACACTTCCTTAACAAACAGTACTCACCACTTTTGGTTGGGTGATTTTTCAGAAGTGCAATTAAAACATGAAAATAAAACAAAAAGTAAACTTTATTATGCAAATCCCTCATAAATGACATTTTGTTCTATCACACTATACACTGGTAGCTCGGGAAAGTTAAAATGCCTGGTAGAAAGTTAAAAAAAAAAAAAAAAAAAAAGTTCTACTAATCTGTCCTTTATTTGGGTCAGAAGAAAATATATGAATAGTGGAGGGTCAAATAAATACGATTAGACAGAAAGATATCGCGGGGACGGTGCTGTGAGGATTGGGCAGCAGTCGAAGGCGGGGGCCTGCTTAGACTGCTGCCCCCGCAACCCGAATTACGGATAAGCGGGAGAAAATGAATGAATGAATGAAGAAAGATATCGCAACTAATGTAATTAATCTGCTTTTCTGTTTCTCAGCTATACTTGGTACTTTAATGTTATCATTATTTATCATTAGTAGTATTAGTAGTAGTATTAGTAATGTGGTAAATTAAATTAATTTTTGATATGAAACCATTAATGAAACCATTATTTATGGTTAATGACATAACAATATCAAACAGTGTTTGTATTTTCTTGATAGCGACAATGAAAAGACTCCGGAGACCAAGTGCCTAGGAATTGCTTAAGAACACTAAGAAAGTCACAATTCTTGTCTAGCAACCGATGCTATACAACTCTGCTCTTAGAAGCATGTAGTCCATCATCCAGTCCCTTAAACAGAACTAGGATCTGTACAAGCAACATACATTTCTTGCTTGCCTGATGAAGTATTCATGGTATTTGCTGAGATATTACCAGGAAAAAAGTAAAAGAAAAAAGTGTAAAAAAAAAACAAAAAGCCAGTCAAGTGCACAGTGTCTGGGCACATCGTGAAAGATCACATTTTTAGATTGCTTCAAGAATGTGTCAAACCCAAGATTAGTGCCGGTAATGAACGGCGCCTCCCTTCCCTGAACTGAGAAACTTTACTGAAGCTGTGAACACTTCCTTTAAAAAAGAATTAGAATAACGTGAATGTTTTGTTTTATACCAACTGATTTCTTACATAAAATAAGTTAGTATAAAACATAGCATTCAAATTATTCTAATATTTGGGTAAAAAAATTGTTACTATAATTTCCCCATGTTTCTCAGTCAGGTGAAAGACATGCAATTTTTTTAAGTGATATTTATGGTTGGAGGTATTAAAGATATATAAGTAGTCATCTTAATATTCAAATTTGTGTATTCATTTTGGCACCGGGGCCGTGGCCGAGCGCCGGTTTATGAATAGAGGGCGAGGCCGGGAGCAGAAATGGGTAGGAATGACGCACATGAGGGAGATTTTGACTAGTGAATGTTCTCTCTCTCACAGTGAGCAGGGGGCACATAAAGAAGAGCGAGAGAACGGTACGAGGGGGGGGTTAGTGCACGTGAGCACGTGAGGGTGTGAATAGAGCACTAAACGCACTAATAAACAGATTTGTTCAGAACTGGTCCTGTCCTTTCATTCATATATTCACAAAATGCACATTTAACACAGCTCTTTCTTTTTGATTTCTGATTACTTGAATTGTATTTTGCAGCATTAGTGGATTTCAGAGAGAAAACAATGCATTGCATTATTTTCAGATGAATACAGTAAAGGGCATTTAGAATACCCAGTGGAATAAGCTGGGTAGACTTTTTGTGGTGCCACATATTATGAATTTCAAACATTAATATGATGTCCAACTTTTTGTTTCTTACATAGATTAACATTATATTTAATGGATCTGAATCCAGTATCCAGCTTCATTTAATGCTCCATCCTTTGGTTTCATCGACATTTCTGTTAAATAACCTATACAAAACTACTGATCAAAAATACATTAATATTTGAATTATTCATTTATTTTCTATTTTACAGTCTTAATGTCAGATCAAATTGAGTCTGATCTCATTTATTGTTAATTTATATATTAAAACCAACTTTCTATGCATGTCTATATTTTACTTGCTTGTCTGCTCTCTGGACTTGGCTCTGGAGTAGAAGCCTGTTCTGAGGTTATATGCTATGCTCTCTAATTGGAATGGATATCAACACACTCTAACAGGCTTGTCTTAAACGGTCGTTGAGCTTCACAAAATGTTAAGTGTCTGGAAGTATAGCAAAAGCACTGAAGTACATTAAATGACCTTTATTTAACCAGGTAGAAACTCACATATTTCCAGGAACAAGGCAATAATTAAGAAGCTCCATTCAACTGGAAATGTTATGAATTTAGTCAAGACTTTTGTCAGTAGGCTTTTCTTATGTAAAGGGAAGATCTGAGGATCTAGAACCTCACCTGGGGGGTATTCCAGAAAGCAGGTTATGTGACATACCTGGGTATGTTTAAGGGTAAGTTCGTGGATAACCGGTTCCAAAAACGGTTTTGGTTCCAAAAACGGAGGTAACTTTCTGGGTATGTATGTAACCATAGCAACTGACTCTCTGAAGATAACCTGCTCGGGAGCAGGTTATGTTTCAGTGTAACTTCGTTTCAGAAGGTTGGTGAGCATGGCGTGCCCTTTTGATGAGGATCCTGTGGACGTAGAAGCACAAATTATACGAGGTTTTGTTCGTCGGGAGAGGGTTATAAGACCGCGTATTGATGTGTTTGCATACCCTAATGAATATTTAAAAGAGCGTTATCGTTTTTCAAAAGATTCGTTAGTTTATTTAACACGTCTTTTAAAACCGCATATCGCAAATGTGACAAACCGCGGTTCTGCGCTTAGCACAGAAAACATTCTGTGCATAGCACTTAGGTTTTTTGCGTCTGGCCATTTTTTGTACAGTGTGGGCGATTCGGAGCATGTGGGAAAGGCAACTGTGTGTAGAGCCGTTCGTACAGTATGTCTGGCACTTAAACAGTTCTTACCCACGTTTGTACAGTTCCCTGGCCATAAACCTCTGCTTGTTATTAAAGACGAATTCCACAGAGTGACAGGTTTGTCCTTTGTAGTAAAATCTATGACGCATATTTAATATTTAGTCATTATTTATATCTATACATGTATTCATTATGCGCACACACACTTCATATTTCCATAACTTTCTGTTTCAGGGTTTCTAAATGTAATTGGGTGCATTGATGGCACTCACATTCCTATTAAAGCTCCACCAATAAATGAGGGAGACTATGTTAATAGGAAATCTATTCATAGTATCAATGTGCAGGTAACAACCTAATTTTTTCCCTTCTTAAAATCATTAAAGTCATTACTTTTTCCACTAACTAGGTAATATGTGAGGCAACCCAAATCATTACCAATGTCGAGGCAAAATGGCCAGGATCTGTGCATGATGCCAGAATTTTCCACGAGTCATCATTATGCCAGACATTTCAGCAGGGTATGTTTTGCTTTATACAATTGTTTTTTTTTTTTCCTTTTTACTATATTTGTGTTGTACACTTCAATCATTACAGGACAGTACAATGGTTACTTGCTGGGGGACAGAGGATACCCTTGTCTGCCCTATTTAATGACACCCTACCCTGAACCTGAGCCTGGCCCACAGACACGGTTTAACCTGGCTCACAGCCGAACACGGGCCAAGGTGGAGATGACTATAGGGATCCTCAAATCTCGGTTTCAGTGTCTGCGTGGGCTCCGGGTTAGTCCAGAGAGGGCATGCGACATTATAGTGGCTTGTGTTGTGCTTCACAATATTGCCACTATAAGAGGAGAGAGCCACCCTCCTTGTATTGAGGAAGATGGCCCAGAGGAACACCTACAGATTTTAGAGGCCAACAGAGACGGAAGACTTTTGAGAGACAGGATCTGTCAAAATTACTTTTATTAATTTTTTTGCACTGGTCTGCCAGGCAGTTTATTTCTTTATTTCCTGAAAAACAATAAAAGTAAAATTCAATAAAATGTTTTTTTATATTGCTTTACACACACACTCACTCACACACACACAGACACACACACACACACACACACACACACACACACACACACAACACTTTTAACATGCAACAGATTAATATTCAGACAAGTTCTCACCTTAAGGTGATGTTCCAGTAATTCAATTTCCAGTGCTGCTTTTTTAATGCCAGCAACCACTGGTCGCCCTTTATTAAGGGACAGAGCCAGCTCCTCAGATGGGGTGAGGAGAGGTGGTGGTGGGCCCCCGCCAGTTAGACGGGTTTCAGTCTTCTTTCTATTAGCTACATGACAGAATGAATATACTAAATCCTGTTATAATAATAGTTTAGTAATTGTGTAATCAAATATTACCTTTCTGCAGAATGTTTTTGTGTTTCATTTTGACTTGGCTTAAAGTTCTTGTGGCTCCAGAAGGATTACACCTTATTAAATAAGAAATATACATTATTATTTTAAACTAAAGAAATAAATGGCAGGAAAAGTAAATGCTTTCATAGTGATATAACATATTCAAAAGGAGGTATAAGTCATACTTCATTATTTTGCATTATAATAAAACGGGAGCCAATACCAAATTTGTAATTTAATACACTCACGCATTTACTCTGTCTGTTATTTTTTGCCAAGCCAACTCTCTTGCTTTCGCCGATGCAGCTGTATTGCTTCTTTTTGATATTATTGGCTTAAACTCCTCATAAGCGTGCATTAAAACCTCCAACTCCGCCTCTGTGAAATATGCCGCTCTCTTTTTTCCGCTTTGAGTTTCCATGGTGACTCGTGAAATCGGCGATCCATTGAGAATGTCTTTATATATGCACCGTGCACGCGCATTACCTCTGGGTAACCAGTTGGAGGTTGATTAAACTAACTCTTCTCAGGTGTTTTGGAACCGACATACTCATGGTATGCCTGTTTGGGGTAAATCAACCCAGAGGTTATGATTTATCAAATGGTAAGTTAACCAAGCTTTCTGGAATACCCCCCTGGTCCCTTAACACCAGATCCGCAACAAGGAAAGCCCATCAGCATCTCTACTCCATCATGGACATTTACACCAGACTCTGCATATGTTAAGCCACCAGCATTGCGGTTGATTACACACTGTTTACTCTCCTGCTGTCTGGAAAGAGGTACAGAAGTATTCGGGCCTCACATCCAGACTGTGTAATAGTTTTTTCGCACAAGCCATCAGACTCCCCAACATGAAGGAACTGGACTGATACACACACAATAAATGAACAAAACACAACCTGCTGTTTACACACTGCTGTTTAACTAAACCAAAAGTTTACATCCAGCCAAATGTTAAAATGTAAAGTATTTATTTGTGATTTGCAAATGGATAATTCTTTTTGCACAACCTTCTGTACTGTACTGGTCAGTGCTACTGTGTTGCTGTTGTCGTTTTTTTTTTTTTTTTTCTTCTTCCCCCTTCTCCACTTTTTTCACTCAATGGTGCACATGTTGCTGTAGAAACAGCTATTCATCAAGCCTGACAAACAGCCAGTCAATTTCCTGGGGTATATCATCAAAAATGGTTGTATCAGGGTAGACCCTGATGAGAGACATGTAGTAGCCACTCAAGTGTTTGCCAGATTCACAGAGCTATTCAATTCTGCCCCCTTGTTGATTAAACCTGATTCCTCTTACCAGTCCATTGTGGAGGTGGACACCTTGGCCTTGGGGATGGGGGCAGTGCTGTCCTTGTGTTTGATACTAGACCCTAAACTCCACTCATGTGCCTTCTTTTCCCACCACCAGACTGCAGCAGAATGCAACTATGTGGGTATTGGGAGTTGTTGGTGGTCAAGTTGTTGTCGCTCATACCCCGGAGCTGTTGAAACAGCACTTTTAATGGCCCCTTAATGAAAGCCGAACCGCAAGCATTGTCTCTGCCCACTCAGTGTGTGCCTGTGGAAAGGAATCTCATAACTATCTGGTGGTCTTGCACCGGAGATCTGCCTATTCACAATCAACCATGGTCTATTACATTTGACTTTGTCACAGGCTTTTCACACTTCCAAGATAATACCATAATTTCCAACCATAACAGCTTTGTTCTCAATGTCTGTACACAGGTCAAGAGACTGCAAACCTTCTGATCCATCATGTATTCCGGCTGCATGGCATCTTTTTGGACACTGTCTCAGAACACAAATCCCAGCTCATATCCCAGGTTTTGAAAGCTTTCTGCAATGCTCTTGTGAGTCTGTCCACAGGTTTCAACTACCAAACCAACAGGCAGGTGGAACAGACCAACCAAGTCCTTGAGGTCATGGCTACTGCTCTTGGAGCAGCCAGCTCCCTGGAAAAAATATACCTGTTACTCTCTATTCTGCCTCTCTACAGGTATAACCCTTTTTGAATGTTCATAAGCTTAGCTGTCTCCTTTGTTTTCTGCCCTGGAACACAGCATTGCCTTACACTTACAGTACACAACCAATTTAGGGACCAGGGTAAAAAGGTATGGCATCAACTTTTAGAGACTTTCCTCTTAAGACACACTTTATAAATCTCTCACCACCCCTATAATGAATAATGATATAATTATAAGCATAAAATATAAAATCAATTGTGCTAAGCTTTCTTTCATGCATGGTTTATAATCATTTAACACTTTAAAAAAAAAGTCATATGTTGGTTTGCATATACAGGTGCAAGGTAAAAAATGATACTGTATAATACCGATTTAATACATTTAATTATAGCATTAATCACTGAACCAAAACATCCAACAGATTTAAATAGAAATGGAAGAAAATCCTTGTAGGACTTTTAGAATGTGGAGAAATTTTGAGGCAAATCACAACCCTCATTAAGTCTCCAGTTTCAACAGATCAGATATTAGTATTTCTTATGTAAAGATGATTTTGTTTCTAAGAATAACACATTCATTTTATCTTATTAATGATTATGTACACATGGGTGATTGTGTATGTTCTCCGATCAGGTCTAGAGCTCGAAGTGCAATGATATTGATAGTAGAAGTGTCATCAATATCATGGAAAGTGAGCTTGCAATCGCTGGTGGCATGGAATTACCTGCGAAATGTAATTATATAATTAAATGCATGCAAATATATTTATGGCAAAAATATTTCTTAGTAATAAGTAGTACAGTAAATAGTGTATACTGACCAAGAGTGACACTGACGGAGTTCGGATCAACAGTAAAGTTAAAGCTGGAAAGTCCACTGAGGAAGACGGTTTTCACCTGGTCCAGAGTAACATTTGGGCCACTAGAATTCATATAAAGGTTGCTCTCTGTAATAGTAGATCCATTCCTGAGGAGACAAACGTGTAGAGATACAGGATCAAATTCACCCAGTAATCAACAAATGAACAAACAAAAAATATTGAGGACCATATTTTACTTCATACCTGAATATTAGTATTTGCATAAGAATAAAGGATGTAAAGAATCTCTTGAACAATGGTTCAATCTAAAAAAAAATTTGAAATAAGTCAGGTATTAACAGCAAAACAAGTAAAACACTGGTCTGTCACATTTAGTATTAGAAATAGTCAAATTTAATAAACCTCATTTATACAACTAAAATAATCAAAAAAGTAAAAAAAAATTAAACCTACGGAAGCTAAAATTAAAACTGTTATGAATTTTTAAGGGTTTTTTTTTTTTTTTTTTTGCAAAAGAACAAATCAGGTGTCTAAATGACTTGTTTCCAAAATCTGTACGCAAAAATTATAAATGGAAGTATTGCCAATAAAACCCACCTGATTACGGATATTTCTAGATTTTGCCTGAAACTGTGGAGAGCTGTTAGTGGCCAGAGCTGCATCAAAAGTTTCTATGATACTAAATGTCAAGTTAAAAGTTGGAGGTGTTGGAGGTAATGTTGTTAAAGGGCTGCTTGTAGATGTGCTTGTGGTTGATGATGAGCTTGTTGTTGAAGAGCTGCTTGTAGACGTGCTTAGCGCTGAAGTGGCATTTGTAGATGAACGTTGGGTTGAAGTGAGGTTTGTAGACGTGCTCAGGGCTAGGGACACGCTTGTTGGTGAAGAGCTGTTTGTAGACATGCTTGTGGTTGAAATGGTCTTTGTGACTATTGATAAATAGTTTAAATTGGAATTAGAATATAATCATGTAGACAAACCAGTTATTAATGTGCAAACTGAAAAGTGTTTACTGACCTGGAACCTCAGAGACACTTATAGAATCTGTAGAAATGTTCAAGTCGGTGGTGTTCGCTGCATTCACAAGGGTTTGTTTTACTGTGGAGTTGGTTGGGATGGTTCCATTATCATTAAAGTCAAGAGTAGAATTTGTCACAATTGAACCACTCCTGAAAAACAAGCATCGATAAATCTAGGGTTAAATTGTGATTGTCATCAAAAGCAGAGAAAAACAGATTGAATATTTAAACAAGATACTGTTTCTCACCAGAAATTATGAATTATCATCTTGATGAAATTTGGAAAGGCTCGTCTAAAAATTGGTTCAACCTAAAAAATATGGTTGAAAATGAATAGACTTTTTATCAAGACTTTTCATGCAGTAGGATTTAATCACATATTGAAGCTAATAAATAAGTCACATATGGTTATGTATAAATGTTCAAATGCAGACAGTTGCATCATTGCCAAATCTATCTGATTTCTCAATATTCATGGGAAGAAGAATCATACATGGCCAGGATGATTGCCAATGATTTAAATCACCAATGAAGCATACCTTATCACGGATATCTTGAGATTTTGACCTAAACTCAGGAGACTGGGGATTAGACAATGCCTGAACAAAAAGTTCATTCATGCTAAACACCAGTATATATACTGAAGCTACTTCAGGAGGACTTGTTGAAGGTGGGTTTGTAGACATGCTCAGGGTTGAAGTGGCATTTGTAGATAGGCTTGTGGTTGAAGTGGCATTTAAAAAGGCATTTGTAGGTCGACTCGTGGTTAAAGTGGGATTTGTAGGTAGGATTGTGGTTGAGGTGGCATTTGTTGGTAAGATTGTCAAAGTGGCACTTGAAGGTAGGAGTGTTGTTAAAGTGGTATTTGTAAGTAGAATTGTGGTTGGAATGGCATTTGAAGTAGCATTTGTAGCTGGGCTTGTGGTTGAAGTGGCATTTGTAGGTAGGATTGTTGTTGAAGTGGCATTTGTAGGTAGGATTGTCTTTGAAGTAGCATTAGTAGCTTGGCTTGTGGTTGAAGTGGCATTTGTAGGTAAGATTGTGGTTGAAGTGGCATTTAAAAAAGCATTTGTAGGTAAGATTGTTGTTGAAGTGGCATTTGTAGGTAGGATTGTTGTTAAAGTAGCATTAGAAGCTTGGCTTGTGGTTGAAGTGGCATTTGTAGGTAGGCTTGTGGTTGAAGTGGCATTTGTAGGTAGGATTGTGGTTGAAGTG
>JAAIIK010019357.1:0-12246 GCA_014706435.1 Silurus glanis | reverse complement strand
GATAGATAGATAGATAGATAGATAGATAGATAGATAGATAGATAGATGGATGGATGGATGGATGGATGGATGTGATAGCCTAGTGGGTTAATGTCAGGGTCCCCACGAGGATGAGTTTGAGAGTTTGATTCCTGGTCGAGCTGGTTGCTGTGTTGGTAAATAAAACTTCTGGACCTTGTCCGCTCTGAAAACATTTCAATTCTGTGTTGGATTAATTTCTTGATTTCCTGGTCTTGTGAAAGATAACTCCACCAAAAAAAAGCACTTCTGTGGTAGCTCAGTGGGTTAAGGCTTATGCCTGAACATGGTCCTTAATATAGTCCACGCTGGTGATAAGGTTTCAAAGCCAGTCCTACATGCCTTCTTTCTTACTGCGCTGGCATGAAACAAAGTATGAACCCTCCAAAAAGCACACATGCTTTTCAGCAGTGGTCGCTCAGTGGTTTAAGGCTTGTGCCTCATCTAAACATGCATCCCAGTCTGATCTCTTCCATGGTTCAGTGGGTTAAGGCTGGTGCCTCGCTGAAGTCCTAGACTTAACACTCGACACACACTCATTACTCATCTCAGCCCATTCCACCATCATTTATTTATTATTAGTTATACTTGACCGTACCACTCTCTTACTGCTGTTTTTTGCACCTTTCACTTTATTATACTGTTTACATTCTGTTTTTGCACCTTTGACTGTATTATACTATACTGTTTACATGATGTCTTTTGCACCTCTTGACTGCTGCTGTTTTTTGCACTACATTGTTCTGGTTATATTCACTCCCGGGTATAGTTTTTAGGTTTACTGGTCGGCGCTATTTTTTTTTTTTGTTGTCTTGTCTTGTGTTGTCTTGTGTTGTCTGTCTGTACTGTTTTTTGTCTGCACTGTTTGCACTAGGTTGCACTCGATGCACTTTATGTAGCTTTGTGTTGTGTTGTAGCTCTATGTTGTTTAGTGTAGCACCAGGGTTCCGGAGGAACGTTGTCTCGTTTTTACTGTGTACCGTGTACAACTGTGTATAGTAGAAATGACAATAAAAGCCTCTTGACTTGACTTGACTTCATATTCTTGTTTTGATGGGTTAAAAAGAAAGATAGACCTGCTCTAAACAAGCTTTCCAGCTTGTCCTCCCTGATGGTTCAGTGGGTTAAAGCTGGTACCTTGCTAATGGCGTGAATCAGGGTTCGAATCCTGCTTTGTCCCTGCTAGTCACGATATGGTTTTGCTTCCTACGTCTGTCTTTAGCATTATATTCTTGCGTTGATGGTTTGAAAGAAAAGATAGACCTGCTCTAAACAATCGTCGCAGCCGGTCCTTCCCGATGGTTCAGTGGGTTAAGACTGGTATTTTGCTGTTGGTGGGGTTCAGGGTTCGAATCCTGCTTTCTGTGTTTCTGTCAGGTCTGAATTTCTTGCTTTGAAGCATGAAACGACGGATAAACCCCCAAAAAAAAGAAGGTGAGTTGTGGTACTTGATGGCTTTGTGATAAAAGCCTTGCCTCTGAGTGCAGAGGTTGCTGGTTTGAATCTGGCTTGTCCCCACACTGGTTAAGCTGTGTGGGAATAGTGTGTGGTGAGCAATGGGTTGGTTGACTGAACAAAGGCTGTGAAGACCTGATGCTTCATAGCCTCAGAAAAAGTGAGGGTGATAGGTTTTTGGCAGAATTTTTCCCTATATATGCAAAACTAAGTCGATAATTTTTTGGACGTTTTTGCTTCATAACCCCCTGTTTTCAGATTCTCAGACGCCAGGGGGGCAGATGCCCGGATATTGCCCCCCTGCTCCAGGATACACCCTCGAAACCGTCCACAGCCAACCTTCCACGCAGCCATTTCTGACACCTTCCTCACTATGGTCACCAGAACCTTCCACACTCTTAACTTTGAGCCCTGGCCGGGGTTTGAACCGGCAACCTCTCAACCCAGAGGCAAAGCTCTTCCAATTGAGCCACAGGATCTCCTGTAAAAAACCTGATTTTTAGGACCTTTTTTGGTTCTTTTTTAAAACTTTTTAAAGAATTTAATGGAAAGCTAAGCGGTAGGATTCGAACTGGGTGAGTCAGGTAGCAGCGACCACTTCACTGACCATTACACCAACACAGGAGAGGCAAACAAGCCTTTGCTTATTGGACTCTTGGCTTTTCTATAGTTAGGAGACCACTGTTTTCTCTTAGATCATGATGGTAGAGGGTCAAAACTTCTCCTTCCTGTACATTCTCTCAGTAACCGGAAGTCTATGAGAAGTGACTCGGGTACAAGAACCACATCTCCAACACCTGCACCAATGATATACCATGATTTACCAGCAACCAATTTGAATGACCTTTCATTGTTCTGTTTTAAAAAACTTCTTATAATGTTCAATATGAAACTAGAGGTAAGAATCGAACCAGGAAAGTCTTACATCAGTGACCAAGACATTAACCGCTACACCACCACCGGACAGGGAGCAATGGGTTTGCTTATTGGACTTTTGTCTTCAAGAGTCTAAAAAAGATACGAGAGGTGCTTTTTCTTTTTTCTCCATTCACGACGGTAGCATTTAGACCGCAATTAGATGTCCATTTAAGGCATTGGGCAGAGGCACTTTTCCAGTGTAACCTACAACCAAACAAACGAGGGCTATGGGCGTGGCACGAGCGCACAGTGTCAGCTACTGTTGGGATTGGAACTTGTGACCTTTTGACCCAGAGACCAAAGCCTTAACTACCAAGCTACTACCACCACCCTACGAGAAATGACTGAACTGTACAAGAACCACAAGTGCAACACCTGCACCTCTGAGGTCATTCTTGTACCATGATAAAACACAGTCAACCACAAGACTCTCTTGTCCACCCTCAGGAGCCTTGGTATCCGTGGAGCAGCATGGAAATGGTTTGCTTCCTACCTGGAAGGTCGCTCATACCAGGTAACATTGAGGGGGTCCACATCTGCTGGTCATCCCAGCACCATTTTACCTCAGGGACCTCGTCACACCTCGCACTGCACCACGCTGTCGGAGATCCTCCAGCACTGCTCGACTGGTACCACCTTCTCTCAGGATGAGAGGTAAGTATACTTCAAGGCTCTTCTCTCTTCTGGCACCGGGGTGGTGGAATGAACGTCCCCTAGATGTATGAACAGCGGAGCCTCTGGCTTTCTTCAAGCAACAGTTGTAGACCTACCTCTTCCTAAGACACTTAAACTAACACTTTCCATGTTTGCTCAGAGGAAAGATAAACCAGTACAACAGGAGGGTTTGTACTCATTGGCTGTGATAGCCTAGTGGCTTAATGTCAGTATCCCCATGAGGATGAGTTTGAGAGTTCGATTCCTGTTCAAGCTGGTTTCTGTGTTGGTAAATTAAACTCCTGGACCAAATGAAAGGTAACCCCACCAAAAAAAAGCACTTCTGTGTTTTGTCTGTCTTGGCTCAGTGGGTTAATGCTTGTTCCTGAATATAGTCTACGCTGGTGATAAGGTTTTTAATCCAGTCCCACATGCCTTCTTTCTTACTGCGCTGTCATTAAACAAAGGATGAGCCCTCCAAAAAGCACACATGCTTGTCAGCAGTGGTGGCTCAGTGGGTTAAGGCTTGTGCCAGGCTTCCCAGCCGTTCCTTCCCGATGGTTCAGTGGGTTAACGCAGTTACCTCACTTTTGGTGTGGATCAGGGTTCAAATCGTGCTTTCTTCCTGCTAGTTACGATGTGGGTTCAATGCGTGCTTCTTACATTTTTCTTTAGCGTTATATTCGTGTTTTGATGGGTTGAAAAGAAAGATACACCTGCTCTAAACACACTTTCCAGCCTGTCCTCCCCGATGTTTTAGTGGGTAAATGCTGGTGCCTCACTGATGGAGGAGATCAGGTTTCGAATCCTGCTTTCTCCATACTAGTCATGATGTGGGTTAACTTCTTACATCTATCTTTAGTGTTATATTCTTGTGTTGATGGGTTGAAAGTATAGATAGACCTGCTTTAAAGATGTCCCCCCTGATGGTTCAGTGGAATAAGACTGGTTTTTCGCTGTTGGTGGGGTTCTGGGTTTGAATCCTGCTTTCTGTGTTTATGTCTGTTCTGAATTTCTTGCTTTGCTGGTATGAAACGAAGGATAAACCCCACAAAAGAACCAGAGATGATCTGTAGGACTTGAAGGCTTTGTGGTAAAAGCCTTGCCTCTGAGTTCAGAGGTTGCTGGTTCGAATCTGACTTGTCCCCACACTTAGTAAGCTGTGTAGAATGTGGTGGTTGACTGAACAAAGGCTGTGAAGACCTGATGCTTCACAGCCTCAGAAGAAGTGAGGGTGATAGGTTTTTGGCAGAATTTTTCCCTATATATGCAAAACTAAGTCGATACTTTTTTTGAACGTTTTCGTTCAAAAGGGGAGGCAGATGCCCAGATATTGCCCCGTGCTTCAGGATACGCTCTCCAAATCCGTCCACATCCAACATTCCACACAGCCATTTCTGACACCTCCCCAACAGCAGTCTCCAGAAACTATCTCTCGTGAGCCCTGGCCAGGGTTTGAACCAGCAACCTCTCAACCCAGAGGCAAAGCTCTTCCAATTGAGCCACAGGATCTCCTGCTAGAAGCCTATTTTTTAGGACCTTTTATAGTTCTTTATTAAAACTTTTTAAACAATTTAAAGGCAAGCTAAGAAGTAGTAATCGAACCGGGTGAGTCAGATATCAGAGACCGCATTACTAACCACTACACTACCACAGGGGCGGCAAACAAAACTTTGCTTATTGGACTCTTGGTTTTTCTATAGTTAAGAGACCACTGTTTTCTCTTAGATCATGATGGTAGAGGGTCAAAACTTCTCCTTCCTGTTCATTCTCTCAGTTACTCGAAGTCTATGAGAAGTGACTCAGGTAAAAGAACCACATCTCCAACACCTGCACCACTGATATACCATGATTTGCCAGCAACCAATTTTAATGACCTTTCATTGTTCTGTTTTTAAAAATTTCTTATAATGTTCAATATCAAACTAGAGGTAAGAATCGAACCAGGGAAGTCTTTCATCATAGATCGCTAATGGCATTACTTCAAACACAAAGACAAAGACAAAGAGACACAGACACAGCTTTAGAAAGAGTGAGAAACAAATAGAGAGACAGCAAGAGAGAGACATATACAGTGAGACAGAGACATTTACTAAAAGAGACACAGAGACAATTAGATAGATAAAATAGAGAGACAAAGATAGCAAGATATAGCCACTTCCTGTTGGAAGTGTTTATCCCGAGCGACTCTTAATGATCTCATTTACTAAATGAGCAGTAGTGAGTTAAGGGCTTGCTCAGGTGTCCAAAACTGGCAGCTTGGAGGTGTTAAACATGTATCATATTTACAGCATGTGATATATATGTAAGCATATGTACAGTGATTAAATATAAAGGCTATATCAGTGCAGAGATGTGTGGACATCATTAAGAGCCTTTGCTATGTTTCCACACGGACAGTTAATGAGGTGATACCGGAGAGACTGCACCTCTTCAAGTCAAGTCAGGAAGCTAATATATAGAAAATTATAGACATTTTACAGATTTGAATGATGTATTGTTTTTATCTGTACGATCAATAAAGTAGTTTGTGTCGCCATTATGAGGAAAAACCCCATAAAAACGCCACCTAGAGGGTAAATTGTGTGGATCATGGCGGATTTTGGTGTTTGATTTGAGACTTGGCGCATAAATAAAACAAAAGTTTACTGATTAAAGATATTTTTATCTGGAGTTTATTTATTTATTTTAGATCTAAGTAAAGAAAGGACATCGTGGATAAATGTATTTTTTGCCAAAGGTTTTAATTTCGCCTCTTTTTTATTGTTATTTATTTATGTATTTACATTTTTTATAAAAATGGTGAAACAGAAATGCGCGCTGAATTGATAGCGCGTTAATAAAATTTCGTGCCGTTTAAAATAATTTTAATTTTGACAGCCAAATATACATATACATACATACATACACACACACACACACACACACACATATATATATATAGAAACTGGTTTTACTGACTCCCTCTGTCTTATCCACATTAACCCTAAACTTCTTACTGCCTTCTGCTTGCTGATTCTTAGCTCCATAAACTAGTCTACATCTGTGGTGAGTGAGAGACAGGACTTTATACACCAGTGGTTTAAAAAAGATACGCAATGACAGGAAATCGGTTGTTCGGCTGAAATTGGCACGCAGTGAAAATAAAAAAAATATATTTCACCAAATCAATGGATTAAAACTAAAGTAGCGAGTCTGTTTTGAAAATGTAAGAAGTAAAAAGTACAGATATTTGTGTAAAAATGTAATGAGTAAAAGTAAAAAGTTGTCTGAAAAATAAACAGTGGAGTAAAGTACTGATACCAAAAAAATCTACTTAAGTACAGTAACGAAGTATTTGTACTCCGTTACTTCCCACCTCTGCATTTGACTGCATGTCCATATTATCAAAAAAATAATAATAATAAATTCCACGCATTATTTTTAACATTTTATTGAACAATTTAAAAAATATATATTTATTAACCTTTTGGTAGCTTCTCGAGATGTTTCTGGATTTCCACGTCGACGTCGAAATGAATGTACGTGTCCTCTTTACGTGTCGACACTGGAGTGTCCTGAACAGGGTTCAAATCCACTCTGTCCAAGTCTGTAAAAAAAAAAAAAAAAAAAAGAAAAAAAGCATCCCAGGGTTGGTCTGAATGCTGGATTCTGATTGGCTGGAAGTTCGGGTGGTATATGGTACATGGTATAAAGTGATCGTCCACGGCTAAACGCTTCCCCTCCACACCGTGTATCTCGCAGTAATAAACACTAATAGTGATGGGAAGTCCGATTCTTTTTTGTGAATCAGTTCTTTCGGACAGTTCGTTTCAAAGAACCGGTTCACCAGTTCTTTTACGTCCTTACGTCATGACGTCATGCATATCCAAATATCATCTCGGCGGATGAACTTACACACTAAACACATTTAAATAAAGTCATGTCTATTGCATGAGGGCATGTAGCTTATCTGTTTCAATGAAATCATCATCATCATCATCTTAGAAATGTTCCTTACATTTACGTTTTGCACTAAATCACCCAATACAGGCACTGATGTGCAAAACGTTGGTTTTAAGTTGTTAGTAAATAAACTTACTTTTCATTTAAGTCCTCAGTTCACCTGTGCTCATATTTCAGCAGTGCAGCACCAGCCTTTACAGTATGTCGAACGCATCTGATTCGGAGTCCAAAAAGTAAGTGTGTGTGTGTGTGTGTGTGTGTGTGTGTGTGTGAGTGTGTATTAATGTCAGACATCACGCGTACTGCTCGGTAGGTCGCGCATGCTCAGTATCAACAATTCGTTGGTATCAGTAGTATGTCGGACGTGTCGGAAAGAAACGGTTCTTGATCCAGTACTGGTGACTCGAGAACAGCAGTATGTGTGCTGCTCGGAATCGGCAGGTATGCGCATGCTCAGTGACGATCACTTGTTCAGCAGCATGTTTCAGTTTAATGTGTGTACTGTTGGAGAAACTAGAGAAGAACCCCATTCTCAGGGATATTGATTTATTTTGAGTCGGATAGACGCTCATACACATTCAAAAGTGAGTAACTTGAGTCATTTTGTTGATTAGTGCTGATTTGAGACGCGAACTGTTTTGAACGATTCAGTCCGATTTGGTGAACTGGTTCGACCATTTTACTAAAAAGAACCAGTTCGAATGAACGATTCGGACACGAACCAGACATCACTAAACACTAATGATTAAGAGGAAGTTTGTGGTCGTACCTCGGACGCTGATGGTCACGTACGGCTCGATGCACTGCCCTGCGTCTTTTAATCCGATCTTCTTGATTCTCAGAGTGAGCAGCGTCAGGCCCAGCTCTGAGGGGAAGCCGCGGTAATAACGTACCTGTGCAGGACAACACTCACATGATAGATAGATATAGATTATTTATATATATATATATATATATATATATATATATATATATATATATATACAGTGAGGAAAATAAGTATTTGAACACCCTGCTATTTTGCAGGTTCTCCCACTTAGAAATCATGAAGGGGTCTGAAATTGTCACCGTAGGTGCATGTCCACTGTGAGAGACATAATCAAAAAAAAAATATCCAGAAATCACAATATATGATTTTTTTAACTATTTATTTGTATGATACAGCTGCAAATAGCATTTGAACACCTGAGAAAGTCAATGTTAATATTTGGTACAGTAGCCTTTGTTTGCAATTACAGAGGTCAAACGTTTCCTGTAGTTTTTCACCAGGTTTGCACACACTGCAGGAGGGATTTTGGCCCACTCCTCCACACAGAAACACGGAGTTTGAGCTCCCTCCAAAGATTCTCTATTGGGTTTAGGTCTGGAGACTGGCTAGGCCACGCCAGAACCTTGATATGCTTCTTACAGAGCCACTCCTTGGTTATCCTGGCTGTGTGCTTCGGGTCATTGTCATGTTGGAAGACCCAGCCTCGACCCATCTTCAATGCTCTAACTGAGGGAAGGAGGTTGTTCCCCAAAATCTCGCAATACATGGCCCCGGTCATCCTCTCCTTAATACAGTGCAGTCGCCCTGTCCCATGTGCAGAAAAACACCCCCAATGCATGATGCTACCACCACCATGCTTCACAGTAGGGATGGTGTTCTTGGGATGGTACTCATCATTCTTCTTCCTCCAAACACGTTTAGTGGAATTATGACCCAAAAGTTCTATTTTGGTCTCATCTGACCAACATGACTTTCTCCCATGATTCCTCTGGATCATCCAAATGGTCATTGGCAAAATTAAGACGTGCCTGGACATGTGCTGGTTTAAGCAGGGGAACCTTCCGTGCCGTGCATGATTTCAAACCATGACGTCTTAGTGTATTACCAACAGTAACCTTGGAAACGGTGGTCCCAGCTCTTTTCAGGTCATTGACCAGCTCCTCCCGTGTAGTTCTGGGCTGATTTCTCACCTTCCTTAGGATCATTGAGACCCCATGAGGTGAGATCTTGCATGGAGCCCCAGTCCGAGGGAGATTGACAGTCATGTTTAGCTTCTTCCATTTTCTAATGATTGCTCCAACAGTGAGTCCAACAAGCTGCTTGGCAATTTCCCCGTAGCCCTTTCCAGCCTTGTGGAGGTGTACAATTTTGTCTCTAGTGTCTTTGGACAGCTCTTTGGTCTTGGCCATGTTAGTAGTTGGATTCTTACTGATTGTATGGGGTGGACAGGTGTCTTTATGCAGCTAACGACCTCAAACAGGTGCATATAATTTAGGATAATAAATGTAGTGGAGGTGGACATTTTAAAGGCAGACTAACAGGTCTTTGAGGGTCAGAATTCTAGCTGATAGACAGGTGTTCAAATACTTATTTGCAGCTGTATCATACAAATAAATAGTTAAAAAATCATACATTGTGATTTCTGGATTTTTTTTTTAGATTATGTCTCTCACAGTGGACATGCACCTACGATGACAATTTCAGACCCCTTCATGATTTCTAAGTGGGAGAACTTGCAAAATAGCAGGGTGTTTAAATACTTATTTTCCTCACTGTATATATATATATATATATATGTGTATGTGTGTGTGTGTGTTTAATGTGCATATTCTGAATATTATTATTATATAAATGTATGTTCTGTTTCTTCCTCTATCAGACATGTCCGGTCCTCGCACCTCATCTCCTCACACACAGGACGGCTCTGTAAGTATCTACGCGTTTGTAGATGCAGACCGTAAAAAGACAATGTTCTGTTTAAAACAAACAGGTTGAACGCAGTTGAATTTCTACCTGCACCTTCATCAATTTAAATATGCATAAGTCTGCATGCAGTTTTTATTCTTTATTTTTTATGAATTCCTGTAAATTCCCTTGTAAGTTTACCGGGTTAAAATGCTCTTCCGAAGGCATACGGACCTCCGCTGATGGGTGGACCACTTCCCCCCCCGATGGGCCGACCACTTCCCCCGCCGATGGCTCGACCACTTCCCCCGCCGGTGCCGCCTCCGAACGGCCATTACCAACCCATAATTCCTCCCGGGCCGCATTTCGGACCCGACCCTCGTTTCAGGCCACCGCACATGGACTTCTACAGACCTCCTTTTCCTCTGCGCCCATATGGACCTGTTCATCCTCGACCTTTCGGTAAAGTGTTCTGATGTGCATCACGGTTCAGGATAAACAAGTTTATTGATCAGAATGTTTGTTAGCAAGCTGCTATCGGGCTTTTACACACAACGGCTTTAAACCGAATGGTGCGGAAAACAAAAAACATCATGTGGGCAGCGTATTCTATACCCATGTATGAGACTGGTGTGAGCTTCCAGGAACCCAAACATTTACTCTTTACAACCGCGGTGAGCAGAAAAGCATCTCAGAACACGTTGAGAACATTATGGTGGATGAGCCATCATCAAGTTCCCCTTATGGTCCATTAAGCTCCAAAAACATGGAGATATGCATTGAGTTCCTGGAAGCTCCAAACTGTCTGGTCCCTCACTCAATGTTTTTTAGTGTAAACTCTATAGTTAAACTTGACGATTCTCAAGAGCGATTATTTGGTCAGATTTTTATGGGATAACCAGGAGATGAACTGATTAGATTATTGAGTTGAATAATTATTGAATTTAGACAGTTCACAAGTTCTTCTGCTCCAACCTTAACGCCAACACACCAGGTTTTCAGGGAGCTCGTGTGGAAACAGTCTGGTGAAGAAGGACATATGGGTGTGATGGAGAGGGGTGCAAATACTTTTGGTCGTAGCGTATTTCCTGTGAAACAGGAACTTGGACACCACTAAGTTCTCGACGATAAGGAAGATGTTCTCTCAAGGTTTTCATTAAAAGTCAAAGTGTCTAACTTTTTTTTCTTCTTCTTCTCCAGTGCATGGACCACCTCTGAGAGACTTCCCATCCATGGGTCCAGCACCTCACGCCATACACGAGTTCCCACCCAACTTTCCCAGACCTCAAGACTCTCCATTCCCACCCCGGCCCTTCCCCCCCGGGACTTTACCACCCCCTGGCACCATGGTTCCACCTGCACATGGACCGGCTCCTCCTACACCACCGCAACCCAGGGGTGGCCGAGACACGCCTCACGCTCCTCCTGAGCAGCAGAGGGCTCCACATGATGCTCCTCCACCTTCAAGAACACAATCCTGAACCCACAAAGCCCTTTGTGCACAGGACTAGACTTTTTATTATGGACGCTGCTGAAGGAAACGTATTAAAGTTTTGTTTCGGATTGATTGGGTCACATGATATGACAATTTGAAAAGACGTATTTTACTGTATCGCTATATTCAGTAACGTTCGTAAAAATCTTTTTCAAAAACGCTCCTATAGAAATAGAGACGTTTCGGAGGACTTTTTTTTTTTCTGTAGGTCAGATTTATTCCGAACCACTGATTTCTTTCGCTTCGGCTGCTAAACAAAACCGCGAGATCGATTTAGATGAATATTTTTAGAAACGATCTCCCAGGTGGTTGTGATGTGAACGAAACAAAACGCACTTCGTGTACGTTCCCTCCTTTGTGTGTAACAAAACGTCTCAATTTCCATAGAAGCGTCTCTACAAACGTTGCTGAATGTAACCAGACGCTGTAAAATACGTTTTTTTTCCCGAATTAAACAATTGTACAATTCGAACGCTTTCGTTCGCTTCAGCAGTTAAAAAATTTAATTGATTGAAATCGATATTTCGGTGTGAATGTAGACGAGGATGGAGAACGTTGCTGTTGTTTTTTTTTTTTCTTTTTTTTCCAGATTTATCCGGATCGACGTGAACGCAGCCCCTAATCACGTGAAAAAAAAAAATATATATATAAATGCAAATTGCTTCGCTGATTTCTTTCGCTTCGTCTCCTGAGATTTGCATGATTCCCTTCGGAAACTGCGATCGGAACGGACTGTGTTTTTACCGCCGGCTGCGTCACGACGCTTCCCTGCTTCATCTCGGGTGTTTTTAATGGATTTCTTTTCCTCGGGAAAAGAATGATTTGCTGTCATATTGACAAGGTCCCTGTGCATTTCCCTTCATCTGTGTACAATAAAATGATGTATTAAACGAAAGCGATCGCTCTGAGCGTCCGTTTCATATCCGCAAATGTCCACATGTCCTGTTAGAAGAACCTCCACTCTTCTGGGAAGATGTTCCACTAGATTCCGGAGGTTATAAAACGGTTATATTCAGCCACAAGGGGGCGTTACTACAGCCGTGTGGTTTCAAAACGTTTCGCTCTGTTTACAAGAAGGTACTTTATC